>JBBPUL010001113.1:1318-11544 GCA_038094675.1 Spongispora temasekensis
ACATGTGTTGTAATACCTTTACATGATATATCGCATATCTCTCATGCCGATCATCATGTATGTATACTTTCTGCACGACAACCACTCTCTGATTTAAAAGGTAATTTCTTGTGTTATTTCTGATCGAAGATCACTCCTACTCCAATATTCTGAGATCAACGATTGGACTTACTCATTCCAATAGTGTCCTTTCTACGACATCATTACTTTTAATCATCCACAATCGCCGCAGTGCAAGTTGATACGTCCTCATTTTCGCTTCGCTCGTGCAAAGTTCGGTTCTCCTGACCCGAAGTGATCTCAAAAAAGATAAATGCAGACGCTCGACATCGTTTACAAGGCCCTACAGACGACCTCACTCTTATTGTCGTTCACACTTGCGATGGTCGAGAACCCTCGATTCTGGAACGCGCACGAGCGGGCCGACATGGATACCGTTGTTGAAACTACTAACGGATTGCCTGGATTTCGCGACAGACCATCCTTGCTGTATGTTGACGCGGTCATGCGGGAGACGATGTGATAGCAGCCAATAGATCCTCTTGGTTCGATGGTGGATTTGATTTTTCAAATGGCCTGACTGACGATCCCGGACTATGCGCTCCGCACGCTATCGCTACCAGAGATATCTACAACTGTTTCTATATTCTCAAAGGTATTTCAATTTTCGTGTGCTTCACGAGACACGTTGACAAAAGAGTTGAAAATGAGATGATGACACCCACTAGTAACAGGGGTTTATGTTATGCTTGACAGTTCGAGATTGGATACGCGGAAATCATCAGAACTGCTTTCACTCAACTAGTTCAGTGAATACAACCAATCTAAAGCCCTGGAGAGAGATGGTGAGAACTTGTATCAGGAAAGTTAGACAATATTATGTTCATGAGTCCGAGAACTTGTTGAAATCTAGATCAGAAGAATGACCAACCTCGCCACACCCCAGTCACGACCGCAGCACCAAGCTAATGCTTTGGTAAGTAGTGGGCCACTTCTTTTGTCTTCGATAGGTTTAAAAGTAAACAATTGAGCATATCCCCTGAACTACCGCTAGCAGACAAAAGACCCATTTCGTCTGCGTCGCGATATATTCGATGAACTCGGCAGAATCTAGAAAGGTGAGCAACCTTGCAGCACGTAGCATGCAAAGCGAGCAGCTCGGTCGAAGGAACTGGAAGATTTTCAGGATCCGGAACCGAGAATGTGATGATCTTGCGCACGTTCGGCGGCGGTTCCGGACCATAGCATTTGACCTCATAGTGATTCCGCCTAAATTGTAAGTCGAGCAACCCCTGATAAGTGTAATGGGTGAATGTGCAACACTCTAACTCGCCGTGGCTTCAAAGTATAAATCCAGCCGATCAAACGCACCACGTAGGTCCAAGCACAGTCATGACATTGGTCAACGAATGAACATCTTCTCCATTGAACTTGCTGATGTCAAAATAGAATTTCTTGAGAACGCCGGCCAAAATGAAGGAGGAACTAAATACATCAATGAACGCGCACTCCGGAATGATATGGACACAGTGTGTATTCACTGATCCTGATGTCCGACCAAGTTGGGAGAAGTATTCCTGCGGTGCTTGACGAACAATTATACCCGTCACGACACATAACCATCTATCTCGGATGCAAGCCTAACCAAAGCAACACTCATGCGATCTTTGGCAGCCTGGTGATTCTTAGGGGCTTCAGTTCTGTCAACCTTCACCTGAGCCATCGTGGCCGCGATGGAGGGCCTCAAGGGGCGTTCGCTATTTTCCGGCGTTCGAGCCTTGAACTTTTTAACTAGGGAGGTAGCTTAGCATGGTCAAAATGGAATGACTTAGTAATGGCGTTCAATCAAGGCGCCGGAATCAGTGAGTCCACACTAGTACTGTAAGAGGGTAGCCACCTGCCGCTTAAGACCGTTACGCCAAATGGCAATGATACTGAACAGTTAGTGTTCTATCCCAGGTGGTATATATGCTAGTTATAGGTAACTAGGTAAGCGGATAGCTTACACACATTGATCAACCCCCTTTTCAGGATTATCTAGGATTATCTTTCCCTCCCCATTTCCCTGATTAGTAAGTGCATGAAGGAGGAAATCCAGACATGCGCAGCAACGTCCCTTTCAATATTGAGGCAGACATTGTAAGCACTGAAGTGAGTTGGACGTTCGCTGGCGATGCATTGCACTTCGGGGAGATTTGGCACTTCAAGTTGGAAGTGTATTGTAGTTACGTAATCTTTGCCCTCCTGACATCACTTCGACGCTTGTGCAAAGGAGAGCCGAGGGGCGCGATGGCGAACACGGGGACGACAACCAAGGATGGAAATCCCACATGCCATCGCCCATGCCCGCACCTCCCTCGCCCCTTGGACAAACACCTCAATATTTACGATAGGTGCGGATGGCGCCTTACTACCATCACCCTCCAACGATGACCGTGATGCACAATTGAACGCACCAACTGACACGCCGGCGGATACGAGGAAGACGAGGACGACTCAGAGGATGGCCAATGCGTCGATCACGATGTCAATGTGAGGTCAGCGGATGTGTGACGACGCCGAGTGCGCCCAGAAGCACGACGGTAGACGTGAGGACGGTCAACGCGTAATGAACGCGAAGACGACTAGGAAGAACTTGTCAAAGAAATGGATTAGTCTTCCGATACCGCCATCTAAAGCAACGTGTTTGTGTGAACCGCCTGTGAGGGCGGGACACTAAGGGGAGCTCGGACGGAAACGGAACGTGTAGTACGAGCGTAGATTGCGGTGAGCAAGAAAAAGGAGGAAAGAACAAGATGGGGACCGCTATCGGTGCGGGCCACTATATATACAGAGAGAAACTATTCTACGTGTGACGTGAGACGCGAGTACTTGGAATACGAGCGTTCCGAGTGCTTCCGTGTAAGGCGATCGGCTTACAGTTTGGTTGGTGACCCTACTACAACATTATGTTAAAATCGCCATTGGAATGGATTAGTACGATTAACAGTATAAATGTAAAAAAAATCACAAAGGCAGAATGGAACATCGCTACTCTAGCGTGAGGAGCTTTTGTCGGCGCAGGAGCAACCTCCATAGTAATCGGATGTGCACTTCCCGTTATTACCGATGCACTCAGGATCGCGACAGCCCTGGAGGACAACGCCACACTTGCTGCATGGACATCCTTTATAGGCCGAAGTACACTCCCCGTCGGGAGACATCGGCTCATCGTAATAAGGATAGCAATCTTTATAATTGATAGCATGCATGTTAGCAGAGGTATAGAAAAAGGTTAAGTTAACTTGCCTGTAGTGTGGCAGTCCAGGAATGGCTGGCAATCATCGCGACGCATACGAAATGCATCCTTCTATTAACATTTACAATCTGAGTCTACATATCGTGGACCAGAAAAAAAGATGAGAGCATACAGTTGCTGCGCGTTTGTCTATGCCAAGCATTGCGCACGCCAGGGTAACGGAACCGAGAACACAAAGGCTCTTGAGCAAGTACATGACGAAGCAGATGATTTGGTATGAAGAACGCTGAAATACTGGCAATGAGATGTCTTTTTCTTGCCAGTGGCTCGTTCAATGGCAAACAGGAACGATTAAATACCCATACCCATAGCATCAGGACCATGCATGAGACGCTATGAACGCACTTGAACTTGAGATCCTAAACCCTTCGGGCGGTAACTCCATGAGATTGATGCCATCTATTCAAGTTGTGAGCTCAGTTCGCATGTCGCTGACAGCGGGATCTTTGGAAAACAGTATTATGCACTCAATCCTTGCATCGTCTTTGTGTAATTCGCGAGGTCTGGGTGAACCGGAACACGAAATTTATGCATAATAAACCCCGTCGCCGACCGGAGAATAGGCGAGACGCAGATCAAGTCACCAAAAACGGACATGCTTCAAGTTGGTTGCACTGGCAATCACTTCACGACCTTCGTTGCCAGTTAGCACGGTGCACCATTCAATTAACTAAGGCAAGTTCCTTGCATGCATGCGTCTCACTGGTCCTATCCTGGTTCAACTGTGCATCATGAATTATTTGTTTAGACGAGCCACATGGCAAAAGCGCCTTCCATCTGTATCCTCAGGTTTCGCCTCACCTGCCCTCCGCTCCGTCTCTAATTGACATGGTCTTGACACCCAATATGACTCATACAGCGTTTGATCCGACAGACGGGCTGCTCCGTGAATTTCATATCTGGTCTCGCCGATCAGTAAGTCAGCGCGATCTTAAAACTCCTGTGTTGTTTACATTTTCCATGCGAGGCCTTCTTTCTTCATCCGAGGATCCGATGAGCAGCACAGACTGAGGTATGTGATAAAATTCAGTACTTCATCCGGAAAAGGGCTAAATCGCCAACCTCTCCTTCTTAGATTACAATACGTTAAGCCTACCAACATTAGCAGAAGGCAACGAGACTGCGCACTTACAACACTCGTGTTATTTGGAGGGGGTTGGTCACTCCTTATTTGTGTGCTCATTGATAAAACGCGGCGGTTGAAAAGGAAACGGCATCAAGGGCGACTGAGATGTTGGCTCCTTTTCGACGAAATCTGTCAAAGGAGTCGCAGCAGCTCACAATATTATTCGTACAGTTGCAGTATGAGGTCTTTTACCAATCGTTGGGACTCAAGGATCAAGATTTTTCAGGCACCATTGAGTTATGATCGGGTGGGGGCGCCGCAGGACTTAACCTACCTCTTTGAGAACGGCCCTATGCATCTGCGTGACTCGGAGGGTTTTGACCGTTCTACAGCTTTTGTTAGCAGATCTTTCCACGCTTACCGGATTTGCATATTTCCTTCGTCATCAACGGCGGCGTGCACTACGCAAGCGCCACATCGTGATGCGACCAACGCGCCACATCATGATGCGACGACCAACGCGCCACCAAAAATTCTGGCTGGCGTGAGGATGATATGGGTCACTGGCTCCGAACACCCGTCAACGCGACAAAAGAGATCAACTACAATGCGGGGGCGAGGATAGCGATAGCGGACTCTGCGACAACGACCGCCGCCAAGGCCCAAAAGTGTCGACGACAATGCAGGCACGTGGATGACTAGGGCGACGAAGACGGTGACGCGCAAGAGTGTCACGTCTGCAACGATGATGGTGCGTGATAATGATGGTGACGCGCAAGAGTGTCACGTCTGCAACGATGATGGTGCGTGATAATGACGACGGCAGCGTAACCACTGGCTGCACATATGCACCTCACAATGTCGGGGTAAGGGTGTAATGGTGAGGAAGCATGGTGAGTGAGCACGGGTTTGCCTGCGACCAGCATCACAGACTCAATGGGGGAACAAACGTGTGATCACAATCTATGACAAAATTAAACATTAGTTATGCACATCTCCCGCAATAAGGAGGGAGTAGACTGTACATGGTTCCTTGTGATTTAACTCCTTTGGATGCTAAAAAGAACAATTCATGTGATGCGGCAATGTTCTACATTTGGGTGACGTCAATTTTAAGGCTGTGGTTGGGCATCCAACCATCAAGAAACGTGTACTCTGCCGGGTTCTATTCGGTCGCCCGGGTGCCTGTTATAATGGACCAGGGACTCGTTCTGGTTGCGTACCATCTCAGAGACAATTCCTGACGCCTCACCTCTTGCTATCATCAATCTATCTTCATCATGCGCATCACATTCTCGCTCCTCGCTTTCGTGTTATATTACAACGCTGCAGCCGTCGTAGCTGCTGCAGTTGCACCTGTGGGCCGCGATGTGGCAGCTGATACAAGTAAGTTGGGCAACTTCTGAAGATATGCTGAAGCCAATGATTTCAAAGATACTGGAGCAGAGTTGATTGACAGCGGCCGTGGCGGCTATAATTAGGCTGAGGGCATGGCTGTGAATTCATGCTGAGCGGAGGCGCAACTGGTAGTAACTTGATCAGAAGAAGATAGGAAAAAGGTTGAAATTGAACACGAACAGAGGCTTTCAGTTGTTTCTCGGACAGTGCAAACCTGGGAGTACAATTAGAGCCAGCCGGACGAGATGGCAAATCGGCCCTCCCATTCAATTATGCCTTCCGGCAGGTAACCTAAGTGAGTGGTGATGCTGATACTATGTACCAGCACCACCGCATAATTGCACGCATTAAACGTCTTCCATTGACCGGAAAACAGACACATCAACAATGCATCGGAATTGATTGATGATAGTATCATCTAGTAATATCATGAGGAAATTAAAATGATATGTGGCCATTAACTTTTCACCTGGAACTATGCAATTTTGGTCATACTTACAAAAGTTGACGGACGAGCGGGGGAGAATTAATATGAGCAAGAGCGAGTCCGTTTACTTAAGTTGGCAGATCCTCTCACGCTTACTTGCAAATGTTGGTGTACCACACGACCAGGTTGGCCGCGTCATTGCGTTTTGCTCCCATGTACACGCCAACCACACAGCCAAATGATGACTGAAAGAGGGCCGCCAGCGACAATACTGACAGAGCCCGCCAGAGGGGCCACATGGACGTTGACGGTGATGTCTGCAGGCCCAGAACGCCAAATGGTACCGAGACTATCATGACGCGACGACTAATGCGCCACCCAATATTCTGATTGGCACGGGAACGGCGTGGATGGCTGGCGTGGATGGCTCCGATGGCATCCCGTCAACACCCGCAAAAGCGACAACCAGAATGCAGGCGCGTGGACGGCAAGGCTAGCGAACGCGATGACGACCGCTGCCAAGGCCCACTACAATACGGGGCATGCGGATGTTAAGGCCGATGGTGAGGACACCAGCCAACACGCCAACGATGAAGGTGACTTCGAGGTTCGGGGTGAGAGAGCGGGGCAAATGTCATGATGACGCGCACTGCTAGGATGCTCGCGACTACGGCGGCTACGCAACCATGAGCTGCACATACGCACTTCGCGATAATTCGGAAACTCTCCGCCAGCCACATTTTCGTGCAACGACTCAGACTCTTTCTAACAATCACGGTGAGCCAACTACTATCATAGTCCATTGATTACACCCACTGCTATTCGCCCGATAACCAGCTTAGCCTTGAAATCTTCCTTGTGCACTGTTGATCCGGTTTTGCTCATTGCTGTGACTCATCTATCTCATAGGGGAATTTGTGTCTACGCTATCAGAACCCCAATATCTTCGTCCAAAAGACCCTCAGTGTCATCCACAGTCGTGGCAATATCATCGGATACCGAACCTATCACATTGTCGCTCAGTATTGCAAAGAATTTATGCACTGTAAGCGAAAGAGTTTGTACCTCTGACTGCAATTCCACGGGCAAGCCTAGGCAACTGTGGGGCCTTTCTTGTATCCAATAAAGTGTTGACCAACTGCTGTGAGCCATCGAGAACATCTTCAATGACTTTGTGGACATCCTCGTCAATGGGATGTTTCGGCACATGCTCGATGGAAGCAGCAGAAGCACAGTAGGAAAACATGAGGGTCGCGATCAGAGAGAACAGAGTTATATGCATGGGTGGTTTGGCAAGGGTAGCACAATACGGCAAATTAGGTGTTCCACAGGCAAGGTTCGAAGCTGGGGATGAGTCTTCCCAATTTTTCGACAATGCGGGTTACTTGTACTTTGTCCATGCCCTTTGAAATCTAAGTATGTAACATCATTTTGTCCTTTTCTGTCCTAATTGTAGTTGGGTTCTCTCCAGAGCCGAAGAGGTGTACATATACACGCAAATAAATCCGTCGAAGCTTGCGAGTCGGACCATTGCGTAAATAGCAACACTGTGCCATTCATTGGAAACAAGGTGGCCGCAGGCTTTTACGGTGGACTCTGACCACTGAGAAGGGAATAGCACAACTCATCAGTGGGCCAGATGGTAGTCCTGATGCGTCTTAACATGTCCTAACAGCGAGAACCCAATGGCTGTCTTACCCAAAACACTTTAAGTGACTTACGCGACTTACGCACCAATAACATAATTTCCTCTTCTGTGTAAATGCTTTTATAGCCTATCAGGAAAGCGGGTTTATAACGTTATCGCTTGTCGATTCTTTGTGAACTTTTGAGTGTGCCCACGCCCAATCACAGCTCTGGAAATCGGCCAAGCGAGCCTTAGCGAGGTATTCCCGTAAGACCCCCTTCAGTCACGCGCTCAGATCGAGCACTCGATGAGCGCTTAGAAAAGTCCGATTAGTAGTGAGAATATATCTACACGGCAGTTTGACATAAGTCCAAACCTGACGTTTTTCGGGCACCCTAACTACACGGCCAAATGTTGTAAAGGTTCCACTGAGGCTTAGCGAGGATTAGGTCCCTGGCAGGTCTACGCGAGGTTTGTCAGCAGTTTTTCGGCATATATTTGGCCGTCCTTGACAAGAATGTCAGCATGATGTTCGTTTATGGATTTATTGTAAGCGTTTACCCGAACCACGACCGTTGGCTATTGGTCACGCTGGTCCAGTGTTAAATTTCAATATCTTGTTGCTGTCATTGCTGCGGCTCGTAGAGAGGCTTTTCATAATGTTTCCAGCCAGTTGGGCCTGTGTAATTAATTTACCTCACATACAGTAATGGACCGTCACTTGCGCCAGTGATTTTTTGGTGGCATATATTTCATCACAATACAAAAAATATGTCCATTGCACACTACAAATATGTTCTTATGTACATTAGCAAGGACTGCATCGATTTTTGAGAGCATCGAGAGTGTTTTGTGTTCTATAGAAAGGTGTGAAATATTCGTGTCTTATCAGCGCAGCACCACCACTTGCGCCAGTTCAAAAAAGGGAAATCTATGTGATGTGATTATCTAAGAGGGTTCATCCACGCTATCACCATCAGATTCATCATCTTCCCCACCATCGCCGTTGTCGTTACTCTTGAAGGTCGGCTTAGGCAGTGAGTGATTTCTCAAGTTTCCCAAGCTTTGGCTGACCCCAACGTGGCTTCTGCCCCTCTGACTTTGCCAGGTCTCTCTCTGATTTCCAGGCCTCAAGTTCCTCCTTGTGCACTTCCTTTTGGTCCCAGTTTCGCTTTCTCCACTCATTCTCTGCCTCTTTCCAGATTCCCATTGCTTCAGCTCGACATTTTCTTTGTTTCTTCTGACTCTCACACCGTGCTTCTTCGTCAGTGGTGGCTTTGTCAAACTCAACAACTCGATTGTAGAAAGCATCCCCAGACAGCAGCCGGGGCATTCCATCACCCATAAGTTTTCCCTTCTTCTTTCCTTCAGTTTGCTTTTCTTCCTGAGCAGCCAATTGACCCATCATTCTTCTGCAGTGTAGGGACTGTAGCATGAGTGCAGACTGTAACCCAATGGTGGATGCTTTGTACTCATCTTCACGTGCACAAGACTGCAGTAGGGCTACCTGGTAGGCATGTTCCAATACATTTTCAGGCTCCCGGTCTAAAAGTGTGTGTTTCCATTTGCAGGTAGGTGAAAGCTGCAGCGGTTGGGGTGTAGGCAACTGATTTGAAGAGGTAAGGAGTGTTTCTTCCACAAGAAACGATGCCGATGTTGATCCTAGTGCCTCCGCTGCATTGCTAATGGTGAGATTCCATGTATCGAGATGATCTGAGTCTGTAACTGTTGTGTTGGATGCTCCCGATGCCTCATCTGCTTGGTATTGACAAATGGCCTGTGTGACTGCATGGACTGGACTGGACTGCGGAAGTGGCATGTGACTTATGCATGATGTTTCATAGCTACTTGCCATTACCTCGGAGGAGATAGTATCAGGATTTAGAGGCCAAACACCTGTTTTTCGGAATGCCACCTGGATTGTTCTGGGTATAAGGGCTTTTTCATGTGCACGAGCATATATGGGTAAGAAGTTTCCTTTTCCAACTTTCTGTCAGGTGTCCTTCATGTACTGATCCCATTCGAGAGTCCAGTAATGCTTCAGAACTCCAAAAATCCCGACATCAAGGGCTTGATAGATGTGTGTGGTGTGCGGTGGATAGCAGAGTACATGGATGTTACTGACCCTTGCATATTCCAGGAATTCTTTTGTGTAATGTGAGTTGTGTCTATCAACAAGAAGCAGCCGAGCATGCCCACCAGCTTTGGTGTGGGTCTTTTGATCAAGATCCTCAATCCAAAGTCGTCCAAGTTCACCATCAGTCCAGCCCTTTGGAGAGTGCACGATACTATGCAAGTGAGTAGATAATATTTTACTTGGTTTGAATGCTTACCTTGCATTCAAAGAGTTATTTCAATGCCACTCTGTTGAAAAGTGTTGACCTCTATAGATCACTGTTGGTGGAAGCTT
>JBBPUL010001115.1:0-11510 GCA_038094675.1 Spongispora temasekensis
CCGATGGGCGGACAAATATTGAACATATCCTCCCGCACCGCACTTCTCCCCCCGCCTGCCAGCTCCATGTATGCCGCCGTGTAAGTCACATTTATTTTGATCTTGAGCATGTGTGATCTCATTAAGTTGATGTTGATAGGAAAGGTGGTAAGTACCTTCTTGCAGTGTACAACTCAAACACATCTGTGATCAGCCCTCGAGTCTCTTACAGAAGGATATGCTGCGGAACTTGACCCAAAGTGGAACATCAGGGTAGGTGCTGTATTATTTTAGTTGTGTTCGCGTCATAAAGTTGGCATCACCCTATAGCTTGTGTTGCTCCAACCCGCGTTGTTCCGCACTTCTGCCGTTTCTACCAGCAAGTTCGAACCGCCACCACCTATCTATGCCTCAAATCCTTCCCTCCCATCCATGCGACACCGTGTACGAATGGCGGAGGCGTTATTCGATGGGGACCCGAACAAGTTTGCCAAATTGGTTTGTCGGTTGGTGAGAACGGAGAATTTACCCTCGTTGACACGCCTACCCGTACACCGCATGGCACTGGATGCATCAAGGCAGAAGGGGAAAATGTATGTGGATGCGGCTGAAGAATTGAGCAAATGGTCCGAAAAACTTAACTTGGATGTGTCAGAGGAGGGAAAATAGGTGGGAAGACGAACTTGTTACGGCATGTTTAAATATGCAGTGCATGCTACAGTTGAGGACAGGCAAACTGTTGAAAAGTCGTGTGCCGCCGAGAGCGCAACTGGCGGGTAAGGCGTGACGATGCAGCGGCAGATGTTATTCGCGATAGCGGACGAAGAGAAGTACAGTACAGCGCGCCGCGAGATAATCTACGTATTATGTAAGCGAGTACAGTACGGAGGAGTGAATGATTCTCTACAACACAAACACCGCTTTGACAAGCTATTTTTTGCGCCTGCCACATTTGTGTAGAGTCACTCTAATTGACACGAAAAACATATTTCGGCTCTAGAAGTGACATTTGTACGAGCAGAATGTCTGTAAATGTACATATTGTACCCCTGACCTGCCAAAATTTTGGCCACCCCCTCAAAAAAATTGCTAAAATCACGGAAAATTGTGCAATCGCCTGCATTTGCCAAGTAGGAAATGATTCCGTGACAGTTGGGGGCATTCGTTGGCGAGGGAGACGAAAAAAAAAATTCAACATTGACAGACCCAAAACCTACTACTCAGAGTCATAATGACGCACCGTGGTCGACCAAAAAAAAGACAACGCCGGAACATCTCTGGGCTCCGTGGACAAGTCCATGGACAGGTGATCCAAGCTGCAAATGACTCGGATGTGGATCAGCGTCACTCGAAATCATCAGATGAACAATCTAGAGGGGACAGTCACCTCGTTATCGTCTTTGATGGCCTTAAAATCGACTTCGAGAAGGCTTACAGTGATGAATACGGGTCGGATCAATCGGATATCGACGAGGAGATTGAGTTAGGTATCTTGGAAGACGAAGGATTTGCACGAAACCTTGCAGACATGGTTGAGAAGGAAGAGGGAAAGGATCCTGATTGGATTCCAGCAGGGCTGTGAAGAGAGTCGCGAAAGCAAGCGGCAAAGAGACAACGTAAGGATGCAACTCTTCCGTTCGAGTGACCAGTGTTGCTTACCTGAAGAAAATCACTTACAGCCCAACCAAAAACATACAAAATGGGTCCAGATGCCATGAGTAAATCTGATCGCACCCATCGTCGTCACAGAAAACAGTGGAGGAATCAAACTGCGCTTGATCTGTTTGGTTTTACAAGCAAAGCAACAGCTCCAACTCCTGCTAGTGAGCCTGCACGTAGTGTCAACTGGGATCTCAAATGAGCACGTTACCAGTGCATGCAATATAAACTTGGGCTTGAACTCAGAGTCCAATGGTGGAGGACTGACCCACTTCGTCCTGCCAAGGGTGCAACGGCACTGACAAGCATCCATTCTTTCTATCTCTGATCCAGAGTCTGAATCGACCCATTCACCAGGAGCACCCAGATGAAACAATGAACTTTCGGACTTGGATGGTGCAATTGATTTGTTTGACACTGCCATGCTAGCATCACTAGGAGACTTGGAAGGTGACGATAGAGCCTTGATGGGCATGGATCACACAGCAACAAATGATGACTTCCCAGATGGAGTGGATAATTGGGAAGATGAACTTCATGACACAATTGGAGGGTCAAAAGCTGAGGTTAAGGACTGGAAGACACTCCAAGAACAAATCAATGCTGATCTGAAGAATAAACATGCAGTCCTACCTCTCTCACAGATTAATCAACTCATGATACTCTCGAACTTCGCCACTCTTCACTTAAAAGGTGTTTCTCATACTGTTGCATATTACGATCAGCCCCTTTTCTTTCTTTCTTCGCTCTCTTTTGCCTTGTATTACTTAAACACGCACAGCTCTTTCCCTTAGTCAGTGTTCATCATGATGACTGTGCATTTCCTTATCTCTTATCTGTGACTCATGCATTCCATGGTATTCCATGTAGTTCTATCATGCACTGCCTTCTGACTCATTTCACGCCGTGCATGACTCATTTCTCCTTATCTCCAGTTACCACATTTGGGTTCTTCTCTTATCGAGCTATAGCACTGCTTGGTCTGTGCGTTGGACTCTATACATATAAATAGGGTGTAGTACAAGCAATGTATCTCCAGCTTGAGCCTACTCAAGATAGCAATCTATTGCATCTTTGACCCTCTCACTCCCCCCCTCTGCTCTCCCTTCATATCACTTGGCCTCGCAGCGTCTTCGCTCGAGGATACTCAGTCTTTGTCTTCGACATTGCTACATCCTCGCCAAAGTGGAGTAGTGACTAGTTTCTGTGCATTGCGCTCAGGACCTACGCCCTTCGTCTTTGCCTCGCAGCTTTAGGTTGCGCATCAAGTCTACGGCTGACGCTACCCACGCCTGTCGTAACATTGCAAGTGCCAAGATTGCAAATTAGTGGCGAGAAGGCAGTGGAACTTGGTTTGCTTGCCATGTTCGTGCTTTAGCACGTCATTATCAAGTCTTCAAACAACTTCCAGAGGAGAAAAGAGGTGGAAAATGACACTTGCATTCTTTTCTTCATAACAAATCTGTACAAGTCCGATGCCAGACATGGCTGTCAAATGTATGCACTGGTCAGGTTACACCTTGTGGACTCCAACATGCTGTTGAAACAGTCATATTCCCAGAACTGGGAATTGTGCCGAAGCAGCCAATTAGCTTACGAACTGCCTGTCGATGGCTTCTTAAGTTAGGCTGGCATCGTACCTTGATTCGAAAAGGTGTTTATATGGATGGGCATGAACTTGATGATGTTGTGAAGTACCACACTGAAGTCTATTTGCCTGCCATGCTTGAATTTGAGTGTCGTATGGTAAAATTTGAAGGTGCTGAACTCATGTGCATCGAGCCAATTCTTCAACCTGGAGAAAAGTCTATCAAGCCCTATTATCATGACGAATGCTGTTTTCATGCAAATGACAACACGCAAAGTGCTTGGTATGCTATAGTCAATAGATTTTCTATTGATAAGATAATCTCAACAAAACTTCAGGCTTGTTAGAACTTTTTAATTTTCACATCTTCACACGTCACGATCTAGTCCTATGACATAGTTACACACGTAGAACACATGTTTGATAGTATATAAGTAGTTGAGTCCTGTATTGTACTCCCTAGTTTCGATATTCTAAAGCTTTCATTCTCTTCGAGTGATAGTGAGGAGCTCGACTCTAACAAAATATCGAAACTAACTCTCGTCGCTGGTCTCTTCGATCCCCGACGCCCCTTCCACCTTATCACAACCCTTGCTTATGTCACATCTTCACCCGTCATCATTTCTTTCAAACGCGTACGTGTCCACTCACCTTTTCTTTTTTCTAGTGGTCTTCGGTGAGCGTGCAGGTCTCAAAAGCCCAAATCCCACTAGTGGAGGCTTTGTACTGTCCGGGGTACATCCAATCAAGAGCGCACTCATATATTCCCTCTTTCCCTGGTTGACGCGACTTCTGCTTGCCAGCGTCTGATTCATTGGACGGAAAAGATCTCATGGCTCCCAGCGATAAGGGACAGCTCAGGTTATTCCTGTGAACCATATGCATAACTGCGAGAAACGTTCAGGGTGCATACGCAATCCTCGTTAGGTGGTCCCAAAGAGTGTAGTCCGAGGCTTGCCTCGCCAGTTAATATATTCTGGTACAAAATATAGTTGCTACATCCACATATTGCAGCGCAGTGGGATTTCCTTTGGGATCTAGACAAATCACAGTCTCTTCATCTCTAAATAAGATCTGTAGCCTCGGTGAGCTAAATCATCAGCCATAGCCAGGCAGATCCCCAGTTCCCCCAACCTCTACTCTCCCATCCGAGCATGGGCGTAAATGGTGTCCTCGTGAGGCACCTAAGTATTCTCTTCAAATCATATTCCACCCTACTAAATCCCACTCTTGACAACCTCCTCCCCCCATCATGTCCTCCATCTCCTGCATTGAGTCCAAGAGGCCTGGCCCCCCCCCAATTCTGGTGACAGAAACTCCTCTGCCACCAACCGTACCATCCACACCAATCCCGGGTCCCTCATGGAAACCCACACCCTCCTCTACCGCACGACCTCCTCATGCCAATCCACTTGCCTCACCCTTTAGGGTCCGTCTACCTCCAGGCCCTTCAACTCCACTCGGGTCTATGCTTCTGACCCCTGAACCAGTCCACACAGCACCTTACGTACTTGGACAATCATCTGCCCCAGTGCTTCCTCGTGTCGCACTACCTCCTCCCATCGCCGATAGAGACATTGGTAAATCAATCGCCAATAAGCCAAATGATTTCGACAGTGAAAAGTCGCACTACATGGAATGGCACAGAACTGTCTTAATCTACTTAGCGGATTACATGCGAGAGCCTACAGAAAGGCAAAAAATCATGATTATGCTATCCTATATGAAAGGTGGCACAGCGGGCAAGTTCGCCCAACACTTCATCCTGGCCCAGGGCCACAAATTAAACCAAATGTCATACGATGAGTTCTGTGATAACCTCATCAAGAATTTTATGCCGTCAGATATTAGACGGTCAGCAGAAGCGAAGCTCCTCTCACTTAAACAGGGAGCCAACCAAAGAGTCGAAGAATACTTCGTCGAAATGTCACAGCTGTGCCAAGAAGCTGGCTATGACTACATGAGGCAGGGACGCCTCCTCATTTCCATCGCCAGAAATGGCATCAAAAACAGCATTGTGGAGTACATGGAAAGAGCACGCCCACAACTGTTGGCAACCGAGGACATCCAGCAGTGGGAAACTGCCCTGATGGAAGCACAAAACATGCTCAAAGAGATCTCAGATCGCAAGACCTGTCTCGGCATCAAGCCCACGTTTCCCCCTCGCCGCCCCACTGTAGAGACAACTATGAAACCAAACCCAAAGGAAACCCCAAGGTTTACTGCCACTGGAACACAGCATGGTTCCGGTGTGCCGATAGATATCGGAAAAGCGCGGGCTGAGGGTCTGTGCTTCAAGTGCGGCAAGAAATGGCCATGCGCTGACCACCCCCCTAAGAAATGCCAAGTGTGTACAATGCAGTTCAGAGGGGTAAACATAGAGTACACAGATGCAGATAGTTTGAAAGCAGCAATGGATAAGGTCGAAAAGGACCAGGGTTTTCAAAAAGGAGTGTAGACAGGTCAACTACTACTCCTAAACAGTCAATAGTTTCTAATAATAAATATTCTGTTCTCGAGACTGAAACTACTGGCAAGACCTTTGAAATACAATTAGAGAATGAAAAGGCAAAAGTACCAAGAGGGGAAGTAAGGATGCAGCAGGTTATGATCTGTTTGCAACAAAGGAAGTGACCATAGAGCCAAAGAGTCACGCTCTAGTCGACACCAGTCTGAAAATGAGTATCCCAAAAGGATACTATGGATGCATAGCACCCAGAAGCAGCTTAGCTGCAAAGAAGGAAATAGACATAAGTGCTGGTGTAATAGACGCTGATTACAGAGGCGAAGTAAAAGTTTTAATGGTCAACCAAGGAAAGGACACATTCACTGTGAATGAAGGAGATAAAATTGCTCAGATAATCCTTATCAAAATCACAACACCTGAAGTAAAAGTAGTGTCATCCCTCGATAATACTCAGAGGGGAACAAAAGGGTTTGGATCAACGGGCATGACTCGAATTCGGATCCTACAACGTCCCAAAGTCCAAGCCACTAAGGACTTAAAACAAAATGTGAGGCCTCCTGCCGAGGGCTTGAAATAAATGGCACCAGTTAGACCTCTGGAAGAAAAGGTCTCTGGACAAACTTCACGACTATGGAAAAACACAGCAGACTCATGGACTGCACAATAGATCAAGCAAACGATAGACTGAGATGATATCCAGCGGTCCTTACATCACCTAAGATCTTTTGTGCATGAATCACGGCTAGCTGAAGTCAATACAGCATTAATCAGACAAATAAAGGGAATGAACGACCTTGAAACTCAAGTAACTCTAAGAGAATTACAGAAACAACCTAAGTACATTAAAGGTGTGTCTAAAGACCCCGCACTTGAGATCGAGGTTGAAATTGTAACTCCCGAAAGCAATGCTATCTCCACTAAGGCTCTGATTGACTCCGGTTGTACTGGATCTTCCATAGATCAACAATTCATTAAAACACATGGAATAGAGACACAACCATTACCAAGACCAATACCAGTCTACAATGCAGATGAAACCCCAAACTCCAGTGGACAAATCACAGAGTTCACCAGAGTTCAGCTAAATATAGGGGACCATAACGAGCAAATCATATTAGCAGTTACCAATCTAGGAACCAATAGCATTTACCTAGGATACGATTGGCTCCAGCTGCATAATCCAGACATTGACTGGCAGACACAAAGTGTTTCCTTCCGGTGTGAAGACGACCATTGTCCAGGATTAATGGATATCAACGATGATGATGAACCAGAGAAAGATTTAGTATTCTGTGTGAGAAATATCGCTACAGACATCGCAATCACACAAGGCAAAGCTAAAGCTAATGCAACCTTCGAAGAAGTCATACCCGAGTGTTACCATGACTACAAAGATGTGTTCGCGAAAGAAAACTTTAATGAACTTCTACCACATCGACCTTGGGATCATGCCATCGACTTAATTGAAGGAACGCATAAAATAGATTGCAAAACATACAATCTCACACCAGACGAACAAATCGAGCTGGAGAATTTCATCGACGAAAATCTAAAAAGTGGATATATCCGCCCTTCCAAATCTCCCTTCGCATCTGCCTTCTTCTTCATTAAAAAGAAGGATGGAAAACTCAGACCTGTTCAAGATTACCACCGACTCAATGACATCACCATCAAAAACCGCTACCCCCTCCCTCTCATACAAGAATTGGTGGATAAATTGAAATCAGCAAAATACTTTACAAAACTGGACATTCACTGGGGATATAATAACATCCGAATGAAAGAAGGAGATGAATGGAAGGCAGCCTTCCACACGAATCTTGGGTTGTTCGAACCCCTCATAATGTTCTTCGGTCTCACCAATTCACCTGCAACATTTCAAACGATGATGAATCACATCTTCCAAGACTTAATCTTCAGAGGGAAAGTCATTGTATACATGGACGACATTATGATCTTCACCACTACCCTAGAAGAACATAGACAAATAGTCCGCGAAGTACTACAGGTTCTCAGAGATAATAAATTGTATCTGAAATATACCAAGTGTGAATTTGAGATCCTGGAAACAGAATACTTGGGTGTGATCATATCCCATGAGTCAGTCCATATGGACCCTGGCAAGGTTAAAGGTGTTTTAGAATGGCCTACCTCCACAACGCGCAAACAACTCAGAGGCTTCCTCGGATTCCTGAATTTCTACCAGCGATTCATCAAAGACTTCGCTAAAATCGCCTTACCCCTAAATGCCCTCACATCTGAAAAGCGAGAATTCCTCTGGTCAACAGAAGCCGAACAAAGCTTTCTTGCACTCAAAGTGGCCATCTCCTCTGCACCTGCACTATGCCTCTCCATTAACAATTCTCCTTTCCATGTTGAAACAGATGGTTCAGGCATTGGCATCGGTGCCATTCTCAGCCAACAACAAGATGATTGCTGGCACCCCATTGCCTACATCTCGAAGTCTCTGTCTGATGTGGAATGCAACTACCATGCAGCAGACTTGGAACTTCTCGTGATTATCTTCGCCCTCAAAGAATGATGCCAGTACCTTCTGGATGCTAAAGACCCCTTCACCATCTTAACTGACCACAAAAACTTGGAATTCTATAAACGTCCCCAAGATTTGTCTCGCCGTCAAGCGCGTTGGTATCAAACTCTCCAGAAATATAATTTCACAATCACTCATCGCCCTGGAAAAACCAATCCTGCTGATCCTCTGTCCCGGAGGCCAGACTTTGAAAAGGGGATAGAACCTCTAAATTCCCAAGTCACTGTTATCCTGTCCAACAAAATTACCCAAGCCTTTATGAAATTTTCAGATCTTGCTCGACAAATAGAACAGGGTCAAGAACAATGTGAGGAAAAGGTGTTGAAAGAGCTAGCAGAAAATGAAAAATAGAACAAAAAGAACAATGTAATTTACTGGAAAGACCTTGTATATGTACCACCCATATCAAATCTTAGAGAAGAAGTAATTATTAGAAACCACGATCATCCTATAGCTGGTCATCTCAGAATAAAAAGAACAAAAAATCTTATTATGCAGACGTATTATTGGCCAAACATACATAAAGATGTAGAAAGATATGTAAAAGGTTGTGACAAATGTCAAAAAGCAAAGACAAAAAGAGAAAACAAAAACACTCCTCTTCACCTGAACAAAATCCCTTCCTACCCATGGGAAATCATCTCCATCGACCTCATTGGCCCTCTCCCCGAAAGTCAAGGAAAAGATGCTGTCTTAACAGTGGTCGACAGGTTTACAAAAATGATCCACCTCTTTGCCATGATAACAAACATCATATCCCTAGGAGTGGCAAAAATATTCAAAGATGCCATCTTCCCACTACATGGCGCACCCAAAAAGGTGATATCAGACCGAGGACCTCAGTTCATGTCCGAATTCATGAAGGAGCTATATCAAATGTTGCATATCCAAGCAAATCCCTCTACCGCCTACCATCCACAAACCAACGGACAAACCGAATGGATGAATGCCAAGGTTGAACAATACTTACAGCTATACACAAATCACAGACAAAGTGACTGGGCAGAATGGATACCTATGGCGGAATTTGCACATAATCAAGCACAATCATCATCCACTGGTTATGCCCCATTCCTTCTCAACAATGGACATATACCCACCGTATTCCCAGACTTAAGGAGACAAACGAAAATACCAGCAGCTAGAGAGTTCGTCGAAGAATTAAAAGTCACTCAGGAAATCGCCACACAGATGCTTCAAAGGGCAAAAGATGATATGAAGTGAGTCTACGATAGAACAGCTAAAGAACGCCCTAGTTACCAACTCGGTGACCTCATCCTATTAGAGGGAACAAACATTCGGTCAGACTGCCCAGCAAAGAAGTTGGACGATAAACGATACGGACCTTTCAAAGTCCTTGAAAAGGTCGGATCTGCATCATACCAGATTAAATTAGACAAGAGCTGGAAAACCATTCACCCAGTATTCCATGAAAGTCTAATCCGTCCTTACCACGTCAGCGAGTTTCCCTCACAAAAGCATCCTCCCCCTCCTCCACCGGATATCATATCAGGAGTCCCAGAACAAGAAGTGGGAGAAGTCCTAGATTCACGAGAAAGAAGAGGAGGAATAGAATATCTTGTACATTGGAAGGGCTTTCCATGAGAGGAATGAACATGGTTAAAGGACAAAGAGTTAAAAAACACCCCTGATGCCATTAAAGATTTCCACTGCCGACACCCGACGGCTCCGCGTCCCCAATCTACCATGAAACTCCACACCTCCTTATTCGAACAACCTGATTTCCTTGAATACCGAAAACGCTTCAATAAATACCCTGACTCTATGTTTGATATTCCGCCAGTTGAGGACGACTTGGCCTTGAAAAGGGGATAATGTTAGAACTTTTTAATTTTCACATCTTCACATGTCATGATCTAGTCCTATGATGTAGTTACACGCGTAGAACACATGTTTGATAGTATATAAGTAGTTGAGTCCTGTATTATACTCCCTAGTTTTGATATTCTAAAGCTTTCATTCTCTTTGAGTGATAGTGAGGAGCTCGACTCTAACAAGGCTTCGTCCCAATGAACAGGTCCTGCATAAAAAGGGAAGGGGTCATATTATTCATGTTTCAGATTTTATCAATGAAGAGAATGGCCAACTTGTTTCTCAAGGCCAAGATGGAGAGATTCTTGAAGATGCACATCAAATCATTTTTCCTGGGGCTAATGGAGACAGCTGGTGGACACATGACAATCTTCTTGAACAAGTCAAAGCAGCCATTCAAATTCATGAAAAAAACAATGGTCCTGATGTTCAAGCCCTGTTCATTTTTGATAACTCATCTGCTCATGCTTCCTTACCCCCAGATGCTTTGCATGCATTCAAAATGAACCGCTCAGATGGTGGGAAGCAACGGAAACAGCGTGACACTGTTATTCCACCATCAGGAATTTAGCACTCCGCTTAACGGACTTTTTCGTACTTGCCACACTTCCTTGATTACCAAAAAGGCTAATAATACCAAAAAACTTCCCAATCATAATTACAAGCACGGAAATCGCATTTATTGTCAACGTAAGTGACAGTCAAATTTAGATGTAACCAAGTGTGGGCTTGTTCAAAAGATGTCAACTCCACAAGGACACCCAAAGGGCCTGAAGACAGTACTTGAAGAGCGAGGATTTGACATTCATGGCCTACGTGCAAAATGCTCTCCAGTTTGCCCTTTCGAAAGTACCGGTTGTTGCATGGCGCAGCTGCTGAGTCAGCAAGAGGACTTCCGTGATCAAACATCAATGCTCGAACAACTCATCCAAGATGCAGGTCATGAATGTATTTTTTTACCCAAGTTTCATTGCGAACTCAACCCAATAGAGATGGTAAAGTGTCCTCTATACTTGATGTAAGTGTACTGAACCCAGCTCTCTCAATAGTATTGGGGTTGGTGTAAATACCGCTACCGTCAAATCACCAAGTCTACATTTCCCACGGCAAAGGAGGCTGCGCTCAAGGTTCTCAATTCGTGCCCAGTTGATGTAATCAGGCGGTTTATAAACAGGTCATACCGTTTTCTAAGTGCCTATCGCTTGGGATTGTCAGGAAAAGCTGCTGAATGGGCAGTGCGTAAACAGAAGCAGCACCGTCAGGTGTCACAAAGTGCCATGATGGCAATCGAGGCAGTCCTGAACCCGTAAAATATTTGCTCGAAAGGTAGAAAATTTTGGCCACCCAAAAAGGTCGTGGGAAAAAAACGAGAGTAGTGTTTTTAGACGTAGTTCCACCTGCTGAGTCCAAATCTGACATTAGTTTGTACTAAA
>JBBPUL010001116.1:0-11500 GCA_038094675.1 Spongispora temasekensis
TCTGTTGCCCTTTGACTATAAAATCTTTAGGTTGTTTCATGTAGATTCCTTCATCCAGCTTGCTATATAAATATGCACTGTGAACATCAAGTCCTTCTATATGCCAATTTTCAATTGAGGCCAGTGCAAGCATTAAGTGCATGGTCTCAAATCATATGACAGAGAAGAATATATTGTTGAAATCAATCCCTTCAACTTGGAAAAAACCTTTTGCTACAAGGTGGGTGCATTTGCAGCCATTGGGTTTGATGTCAAAAACTCATCAATTTGAGATGACTTTGCATCCTCTAGGCATATCCACAAGTTCAAAAACTTGGTATTCTCATTCTCTTAGCATGTCCAACTCCTTTTGATATGCAGCTCTTCATTCTTTTTATTGATCTAGAGGTAAGGAGACTATATCTCTATATGTCCATTTATAGCATGGTTTAGTTTCTGCAGAAAATGTGGAAATTACCTTGGATAGGAGGAAAGTGGCAAGTCCAGATCCTCCCTCATAACACATATGCTCAATGTTAGCTTCACTGTCAGAAGCAGAAGCAGTAGGGGCAGGTGTGTCAGGAAAATCACCAGAAAGTGGTTAGCAAGGATGTGCAGCATGTTCTTCACATGCTATGTCTCTGATCTAATTGACTGGATGTTAGTCATCACCATATACATTGTTAGGTCAAAACAGCACTTGATGTGTTTGTTAGGAATAATAAGGCAGTGGAGGCACAATCAGAGGGCTATGAGGCCATTGGCTAGGAGGTGTACATATGAGGGAAGAGCACCTGGGAAGATGCAGAAGGCAGTATAACTGGCTTTAGAGAGGGAGAATGAGGAGGAGGGAGATTATCATCATAAAGAAGAGTGGGTGAAATAGGCAGTTTTAGCTCCATAGGGGCATTGGACTGACCAGAAGCTGCACCCACAGGGTACTTGACAGGTCTATCACAGTAAGGAAACTGCACTTCAAGAAATTCCACCTGAGCAGCAGTAAAGAGGACATTATTGGTGGAATGCATGAACAAGAAGTTCACATTATTCCCAGGAGCAACACCCAGATAAACCATAAGTTCTGACTTAGGTGCAAGCTTGTCAGCATGTATATCAGGGGGAAGGAACTTACAGTATATGCAGTGCAACTAAAGACATGCAAGTGATCAATCTGAGGAACTCTGGAGGTAAGTGCCTTATATGTATGGCATACTAGTTGTGCACATAGGTGGTATAAGAGGTGGCAAATTCCCACCAGCTATCAGGCAAGCAGGTAAGGCACTGCATTGCCTCAGTTTTATCTATTAGGATATGTATGAATCTTTTAGTGTGCCTGTTTTGTTGGGGTACATGGGGCACTATTTTAGATAACTATGTGAGTAATTCATTATAGGCAGCTGATTTATATTCACCATCAAAGTCTAACATCTACTGTTGGACTAAGCATCAAACTGAATTTTCACCTCTTTGAGAAAGTGATGGGTAGTAACCAATGCATCATTTTTATTGCACAAAGGTATGGTTCAAGCCATTAATGTGTAGTCATCCAAGAAGATGATCAGGTATTGATGTTGGTGGTATGATTCAATGGTAAACAACTTGATATCAGTGTGAATCAACTCAAAGGTGTGTTTGGCATGTACAGACATAGGAAGGAAGGATCATTGAGATGTCTTGCCTTTGGCACTGCCAGGACAGATGAAAGAGTTATTCTCTAGAATAAAGAAGTTCTGTAGGCTAGAGGTATGCATTTTAGCTTGTTTGAAACCTCTTTAGAAGGGTGACCAAGGTTATGGTGAATCATCTCAAATTCTATGGTCTCATGGACATGCATAGGGGCTGAAGTTGCCTTAAGGATGTATATATTCTGGCCTAGGTGACTGGTAACAAAAGATGCAAGTATTTTGCCATCACCATAGATTACAGTGAGATGATTGAGCTCTCCATATACCTTAGCACCTGCTTGTAGCAGTTGGCCCAATGAGATCAGGTTGAATCTAGACTTAGAGATGTGTCTGACATCATACAGCTCTAGAAAGTGCTTACAGTTTTGGGTATCTGTCCACTGAAGCCTTACATTCCTTTTCTTTCCACATAAATGGTGGTAGCCACAGTTTGAACTGGAAGGTGCTCATTTCCACTGAGCTTGATGTGGCTCATATATGCTTCTCTGAGTGGCATAAAGTGCATAGAGGCACTGAAGTCTAATATCCATAATCTTTTGTATTCCTCATATAAATGATTACACTGGGAACATTGCATGCATAGTGGATGGTAGCAATTGAGTACACTACCACATGATTCTATATAACAACTATGAGCTATAGGTACAGAAGCTGCCATTAGTGAGTCATCACTTGTTAGTATGGCAGATACTGACTGAAGTGTGGGTATCACCAGGCCAAGGAGCCAGTCTGCCTCTTCTGGGTCCTCTGAACTATAGATGTTGATGATGTCATCTTTATTCCAATGGTCACAGGGTAGAGTGATGATCTTGCCTTTGCAAGAGTGCTTGGAGGGAGGCAGTGAGTTAGATTCTGAGTCCAAGTCTGGGATTGCTTGGATCTGGGCAGTAAGTGGTGGCAGTGCAGCATAGAAGGAGGGGCTAGCAATAGGAGTGGAAGCAGAAGTGGGTGGCATATAGAAGAGACCTTCTTATGAGATGCCAGCATTGAGAGACCTGATAATCTCAATCAAGGGAGGAATTTCAAGCCATTGGGCAAGACTAAATGCCTGCTGAACACATGTGTTAGTGGGTAGACCTTATTCTCTTTAATAAAGACTGGCAGGGCAGTAAGAGAGGGAATGAGGGTCAATGGTCAACTCAAAACCAGTGTAGTGGATAAAGGAGG
This sequence comes from Spongispora temasekensis, assembly GCA_038094675.1. Lineage (NCBI taxonomy): Eukaryota > Fungi > Basidiomycota > Agaricomycetes > Boletales > Boletaceae > Spongispora > Spongispora temasekensis. Next base: position 2,832 of record JBBPUL010001116.1, read on the forward strand.
TGATGTGGGCATGGGGCTGAGTCAACTCAGGCTGGCTTTAACCTTGCCTTTGCCTTTGTCCTTACCATATTTGCCATGAGGACCATTATTCTTATGCTTGAACTTAGGGTTGTTTTCCTTGTGCTTCACAGCACTGATCTTGTTGGCCTAGTTGGCCTTGGGTTGATCCTTTATGTGGCACTGATTCCATGAGAGAATTATAGCCTTCTGAATCTCATCAACAGTAAAGTCCTTAGCCTTTTTAGCAGAGTTCTTAGCCTATGTAATCATCTGAGCTACTACATCCATAACAGAAGGGAGCTTCATGAGCAAGAGCATCACTTGGATGTTGCCAGGGAAGGTATAGCTGGTGGTGGCAAGATGGAAGAAGAGATTGATGACTTTGTTGAGAGAGGGAGCAGGATGAGAGAACTGGGCAACCTTGGTATTGAGGAGCTCTTTAAAGAGAAAGAAGGCACCAGTAATACCAGGAGTGGCATATTTCTTGGTAAGCTCCTTCACTAGGTTGTCCATGGTGGTGGTAGCCACATACTTCTGCTTGAGAGATTCTAAAAGATAGAGTTAGTGATGGTGCATTTACCTTAGTCCAGATGAAGAAGAAGTCCCAGTCCTCCTTTGACATGGTGGTCGAGAGAGTGAGCTTCTTGAATTCTATACACCAAATGCATCCAGTGGCCTGGATGTACACCAATATAGTGGGCCACTGTTACGATTGGTCTATGGCCCCTATTCTTTTCTCTTTTGTCTTAGCCGCAGCACCTCTCATTGCGCCTCCAGATGTCTCACCAGCCGTCCTTGCTGGTTCATCCACGCCTCACCAGTCATCCTACTGGTGTATACCCATCATCCCTCCCTTAGACCTGTGGTCTCCGATACTGCGTATTGCCCCAGTTCACCATTGTTCCTTCACCAACCTCTCTCGTTGGCTTATGCTGTTTCCTTCTCTCTTGAACTCTTCCCTTTGGCACTGCATGCCCTCTTCACTTCCTTGTTTCACTTATTGCTTCCGACACCTTGTGTCGCTTATCCTTATCTCAGGTATTTCACCCGAGCTTCTCTTCTACTGCTCCCGCAGTTCTTGTGCCGCAGCACATTCCCTTCTGATCTTCTTTGCTGTGCATTTGCTTCTTATTTCCAATCCGCAGTCTTCTTCTTACTCATTCATACTACGGATTACTCATAGATGCTTATCCTCTTTTCCCCTTATGTCTTTCTCTGTCTTTGAGGCTCTTCTTAGGCCTGGTCTGTGCACATCCCCTGCACGTATATATAGAGGTGTAGCACAAGCCTGTAACTTTAGCTTGAGCCTACTCGAGATAGCAATCTATTGCATCTTTGACCCTCTCGCTCCCCTCTGCTCTCCTCTCATATCACTTGGCCTTGCAGCATCTTCACTCAAGGATACTCTGCCCTCATCTTCGACGTCACTACATACTCGCCAAGGTGGAGTAGTGACTAGTCTCTGTGCATTGAGCTCAGGACCTATGCCCCTTGTCTTTGCCTAGCAGCTTTAGATTGTGCATCAAGTCTACGGCTGACACTACCCACACCTGTCGTAACAGTCACTACTGGTTCTAGTTAATACCAGTGAAAATGAAGATGGATGAGGAGGAAGTGGAGGAACACATTATTGATCTAGATGCACATAAGTCAGCATACTAGATCAACATGACCACAGTACCCAGTGTCCTACACTTATAGCAGTGGAACACAGTACTTCTGTTTAGATATCACACATTGCAGCATTTCTACATAATAGTGCTTAGTCTGATGGCAGCAAGTTACTGTGCATGTTGGACATGAGAGTACTAGTCCTATCTACTGCAGCCATGGAAGGCACTGTGGTAGGGAAGCAACTGATGCAGCCATTTAAGGCACATATGGCACTGAGCTAGTAGGGATCATAATCTGTTGAAGTGCAGGCCTACAGCCTGGGCAGAGGTTAAGCTAGCTAATACTCACCAGATGGTTGAAATGCTGGTGCAGAGGTATGTTGTGGTAAGTGGAAGAGATGTTATTAGAACTCAGATAACTGAGCTTGAATAATATAGTTGTATATGCACTTATGTAATATGCTGCAATAATATACTACAGTATGTATATGTTGAATAGTATGCTAACCATTCAACATTCTGATCCAAACTCTAGACACTTGCACATAAGATGGTTCATTAAGTTGGCCAACTACATTTTTAGCTAGCAGTTACAACAACAATCTTGAGTTGCTTACTCCTCTATTGAGGCCTATATAATGAAACTCACTTGAGGTTACTTAGATTCAAGTTTTAGAATGCAGAGTACAAGATAAAGCAGATGCAAATGATAATATGGTGTTTATTCCTAGGATGAGTCTTTATTCTAGTTTGGAGGACTTTCTTGTTTCTTTTCAAAGAAGGTAATTTTCTGTGCACCTGGCTTATGCAATAACCATCAATAAGTCTCAAGGTCAAATCCTAAAGCACATTGGACTTCATCTTTGGATTTGTGTATTTACTCATGGACAGTTGTATGTTGCTCTTTCAAGATGCACTTATTTCAGAAACATCCAAGTGCTTTTTTCTGATAATTAAAGAAATACCAAGACCCAAAATGTAGTATGGACAGAAGTATATAGAGGACTGCAACTGTAACTAATAGTTACTATAAACTGAAATTGATTTTATACTCGCAATGACAATATCTAAGACTGACTAAAACCTGGCTGATCTGTGCTGTCAATTTGGGTCTGTTAGATTAGCCAAATCTGAAATAGGTTCTTTACTGTTAACTGAAATAAAGTCCTTCACTACTAACTGGGATAAAGCATTTTACATCAAACTAAAATGATTGTGCTGAAGGTACAACAGCCCAGGTTAAGCACTAGTTGAATTAAGTAGTAGTGGTATATGGTCTTAAAAAGTGAGATGATGTGTCAGATATCTCAAAATGGAGTTGATTGACTGGATAAGATAGAGATCCATCTCATTTTCTCCACTACCTTTTCTCCTCAAAACATCCACTAATGATGTGTGTGTTCAGAAAACCTCCTGCATCATCTGACTCTCTACCAGATATCTTCACTGATCTGGGTGAGCAACCATCTAAGCCATTTATTCTAGCTGGATTTCTGCAGCCATGAGTGTCTGCAACACCTCAGACACCCAGGCTGCTCTTAGACCCTAGCCCATCACTAGCACTGGCTGGACTGTCATTTCCATTACTATCTTAAGATATCAGTGGTGCCATATCTTTGTCACTTCATGTCCATGTACTATGCTAACTTGCTGACTATATTCCATCTTCACAGCATCTTCTATTGGTTTCAAATATTATTGCCACCACATTCCATGTTTCATCATCATACTGGCTCTGCTATTCTGGGTGCTTAGGGTTAGGTTGTCTCTATTCTGTCTTTTTGGGTTTAGGCATCAAAAATGCAAGTTGCCAGTTCTTTGCTCTCACTAGCATCACTGCTGCATCAGCTTTCTCAAAACTATACCAACCACTGCCTATTCAGTGGCTGCTAGCCTGCCACTACTTTTAGGTCATCACTTCAGCTATAGTATTCTATTCCTCAAGCACATACTCTGCTCTTGCCACCAAGTTTTCTCATCACAATGCAGTTAATCCTGGATTTCTGCAAGCATCACCATACCTTCTAATTGCCTATGTACATATCAATGGTATCATATATTATATTGCCCTATTATCATCTTCAGCATGTTTCTACTAGTACTCAAACAATTTGTTTGAGGGCTGGGAAACCCCTCAACCCTCTTACTTACCTTTGAGGCTGAAGTGACCTAACACAGGACACAACCATCGGCCTCTACTAACCAAAAGAAAAAGGGAGCTAAGAGTGGGGGACCGCGACTTAGGTCACAAAGACACAAGAGGTCGAAGCTGGGGCTCAGCTCAACTCTTGGTCTGTCTTATATATGTCTACTATTATGAAATACATGAGGCATGACTAAGCTACATGTGTCTAACATGAGGCTGTCTAGACTACTGACATCATAGATGATGTCGTATCATGTGATTGGTCTAGATCAGTGATGTCATATTATATAATACAGTGTGCCACACCATTATGATGAGAAAGAGAAGGCAAGTTTGAATAAGATTACAACACTACCCCATCTTTAGGTTGAGATTCCAGATCAACCGGAGTCATAAAATAAAGAAGCGAATTCTTGGAGGGTTACTTCTTGTACTTTTCTGGGCATGGCTGGATTTCTTCGATGAAACTCCTTTATAGCCAGAGGAGCATTGGTGAGATCAGCCGCTGGCTGCCATGTAGCATCGCTGACATCATATCCTTTCCATTTAACCAACTAAGAAAGACTACGTCGAGTGGAACGGGAATCTAAAATGCTTTCCACTTCAAATTCTTCAGAACCATCTTCAGAGATATGCACTGCATCAGGCTGGCTGACGGGCTGTCCCAGTAATTGGTTTCTAAATGGTTTTACCCATGAAATATTAACAGTAGGATGTATTTTTATCCTGGCCGGCAGTTTTAATGTTACCGTGTTGGGCGACGTTCTCAAAATGTCAAAAGGCCCAATCCATTTTTGTGTTAACTTCGCAGAAGCATAAGGTAATTGTAGATGTTCGGTAGATAGCCAGACCGAATCTCCAATTTGATAGTCCAGTGCAACCGATCTCCTTTTCTCAGCCTGCACTTTCATTTTTTCTGCATTTGCATGAAGAGCATTTTCTACGTCGGCATGTGCTTTTCCTAACTCCATCTGAAATCGTCCAGCAATGGATGTGTTGTTTTTTAGTTCGAAACCCATGTGTGGCATGTAATTTCGAGTTACTGCAAAAGGGATACTTCCAGTAGCCCATGTTACCGTGTTGTTATGCGCAAATTCTGCCAGTTTAACGTATTCCGGCCAAGATTCCTGATTCTTGGAAACATAACAGTGGAGATATTGTGCGAGGTTGCGGTTTACTCTTTCTGTTTGTCCATCTGTTTGCAGATGATATGCAGTAGAAAGTTTTTGTTCGATATTAAGCAATTTACACAACTCTGTTGTGAATGCTGAGGAGAATTGTGGTCCGCAATCAGATACTACGGATTTGGGCAGTCCGTGCTTGCACCATACATGATCTCTAAATAAGATAGCCAAGTCTTTAGAATTAATGGCTTTAGAACATGGTGTAAACACCACTTCTTTAGAGAATCAGTCTATGACCACATGGCAGATGGCATCTAGGCCCTTTATTGTGGGGAAACCAGAGATAAAATCGACCGAAATATCTTCCCAGGGATGTTTGGGAATGGGTAAGGGTGCTAACTTTCCTGCTGGAGGGCGAGACAAAGATTTAGACTGCATGCGAATTTGGCAACAGTCAACGTAGTCATTTATTTATTTTTTCATCTCAGGCCAGAAGAAATGCTGAGAGATTGTAGATAGAGTCTGTTGTTGTCCTGCGTGACCTGCAATTGGAGAATCGTGACATAATGTAAGAAGTTCTATCCTCAACCCGGGAGGTACAAAAATGCGATTTGAGTCATTAATAAAAATGAATTGCTGCTCATCAAATCAGCAAGTTACAGAGGATGGTATTTTTAGATTTTTAGACATTTTCTGTAATTTCTCTAGGAATAGTGATTCCAGGCGTACATCATTAATGATGACCTGCAGTGGTAAAACTATAATATTTTCATTAAGGTTCTGCACTGCATCGCCATAATCAGGTCATCTCGACAGTGCGTCTGCTCTGGCATTGGTTGATCCAGGTTTATAAATTAAGACATAGTTAAATTCCTGTAACATGGCATGCCATCGAGCTTGGTGTGGCAACAAGGTTTGTGGTTTTTTCCAGTATTTCAAGTTTTTGTGATCTGTCCAGATTTCAAATGTGGACTTCCAATGAGATAGTGACGCCATTCTTTCAGTGCGCGAATGATAGTGGCCATTTCTTTGTCATAGATAGGGTAATTCCTTTCTGCGGCATCAAATAAATGAGAAATGAATGCACAGGGCCTCCAGAGCCCATCTTCACAATGTACTGAGAGCACTGATCCCGTGGCGATATCTGAAGCATCCATTTCTACTCTTAGTTCTTTAGTACTGTCTGGGTATATGAGTAGCGGTGCTTTCATGAATTTTTCTTTTAGGTTTAAATAAGCCTCTTCCTGTGCTGGTCCCCAGGACCAAGGTACATCTTTTTTGGTTAATTCCATCAAGGGTTTTGCTGTATGCGCGAAGTTTTCAATAAAATGTCGGTAATAATTACAAAGTCCCAAAAACGATTGGACCTGTTTTACTGATTGCGGTTGGGGCCAGTCCGCAATTGCTTTTGTTTTGTTACTTTGCATATCCACCCCATCTTTAGATATGACCATACCCAGATAGTCAACCGAAGATTTAAAAAAGAAACATTTAGAGGGCTTGCAATGGAGGTCGTTATCCCGTAGAACCTGCATCACCTCATGAACCCGTTGTGCATGCTCAGCACGAGATAAACCAGAAGTAAAAACAATGAGATCGTCTAGAAAAGCACCAGTATCATCATAGCAATCATGAAACAAATCGTCCATCATTGCCTGGAACATAGCAGGCGCATTTTTATAACCAAAATACATGACTAGGGGTTCAAAAGACCCAAAAGGCGTGACAAATGCTCCTTTCCATTCGTCACCCTCTTTCATGCGGACATTGGTATATCCCCATCGAAGATCCAGCATGGTAAACATGTCGGCACCACGAAGCCGATCAACCAGTTGATCAATCTGAGGTAATGGATAAGCATTCATAACCATTCCTTCATTGAGATAATGGTAGTCCATCACCAGCCGCTTTTTTCCATCTTTTTTAGGTATAAAGAAGACTGGCGCCATTTGAGGCGACTTAGATGGTCGAATATACCCTTTTTCTAATTCTCCATCAAGGAATTTTCGAATTTCCAACAAGTCCGTTTGCAACATTAGAATCACTCGACCTTTCTTTGGAATAAAGTCAGGTTGCAAGTCTATTGCATGATCCCAAGTTTTCCATAGTGGCATGCGCGTGGACTCTTGTTCTGAAAACACCTCAAGGAAGTCATGAGATTCCACAGGAACTTCCGATTTAATTTGTTTTTGTTCATCTAGTGATATTTTGTTTACAGTCACACAGTCATAACGGTTAAATGACATTGTATGATTTATCCAATCTATGGATGGGTTGTACTGTTTAAGAAACTCATACCCTAAAAATACTGCATTTGTGGCAAGATTGGATACGTATAAAGTTAATGGGAACGAATAAGCAATCCTGTTACCATCTATCATTTCTGTGTGTATCTGACACACATGAGTGATCCCTCTGCCTACGTTTGCTGATCCATCAGCATTCCTAACTTCTATAGGTCTTACCAATTCTTCGCAAGCAATGGCATTGGCAGTAACAAATCCTTGGTCGACAAAACAATGAGTTGCTCCACTGTCGACTAATGCAGAGACTCAGACTGAAGATTGGTCATTCCTTCGTAGTTTTAACTCCACTTCTAGAGCATTTTTGCATAAATGCCGTGTCTTATACGGCATCATTCTGATATGTTGAGGGATTTCATAAGTTATGTTATTTTTTTGTATTTGTGTAAAATTAAGCACCCAATGTTTTTCTTCCAGGGCCGAGCTCAATTGAGACTTCACAGCGGAATATTCGTCTGATGGGCTACCATATCGAGATGATAGTTCGTGTGACGGGAATGAGGCAGGCTCATAGTTTTCATTCTGAGCCATTTTGGCGAGTTCTTGCATGTCAAACACTTCATAATTGAAAGACGAGGAAAGATCAACAGAGTTAATTACAGGGGCTATTTCTTCCCATTCAGGTTCATCATAATATGTATCAAAAAGGTCTGAAACAGGTACATAGTTCGAAACATTATTTTTTGTATTTAAAGGTTTTTCATATGAAACAGTACTAAAAGAAATATTGTCCGAGACCTCAGACACCCTCATATCTGAAGTTGGCATCAAAAACCTGCCTTAGCGCATGCTTCGACTGCGAGCCTATCTCGCCAATACGCTTCAGCTTCTTCCATCATCCATGCCTGATGGTGGGCTGTAGCCACTGGTTGCAGTGCTTGTGGGGGTGGAGTGGAATTTTGCTGCTGTTGTGGGGGCCAGGATGCAGCGGGGTACCCTGGGGCTTGCAGAGGGAGAGAAGAGACTGCTTCTCTTACCTCATACAATGTACGATTTCTGGGGCGATGGGATGGATTAGTAGGACACATTGCCCAGATGTGGCCTTTTCTTTGACAACCAAAACAGGTTCAATTGTCGGGGGTGGATGGCGTGCATGGTATTTGGCGATCTATCTCCATGGGAGCACCTTGTCTGGGTTGGGTACCGGTTGGAGTAAATCTTTGTCTGTTATGATCGGCCCCTTTTCTTTTCCCTTTCTCCGCTCTCTTTTCACTTTGTATTACTTAAACGCACACAGCCCTTCCCCTTAGTCAACGTCCATGGCTGTACGTTTTCTTCTCTCTTATCTCTGACTCACGCGTTCCACGACGTTCCATGTAATTCTATCTCGCATGGCCTTCTGACTCGTTTCATGCCGTGTGTGACTCATTTCCCCTTATCTCCAGCTACCTAGTTTGGGTTCCTCTCTCGTCGAGCTACCGCACTGCTTGGTCCATGTGCAGAACTCTTTACGTATAAATAGGGTGTAGCACAAGCCATGTAA
>JBBPUL010001119.1:0-11485 GCA_038094675.1 Spongispora temasekensis
CAATTGTCCATAAGAGAATACAGAAATCTGAAGGTTAAGTCCAATGTGCTTCAGGGTTTGACCTTGAGATTTATTGATGGTTATTGCATAAGCCACATCAGGAAAAACCTCTCACTGATAATTGTTGGAATTAGCATATAATTTCTAATATTATCATAAAATACATGAATTATCCTATTTTATCTGATATTTTCATGTTTTGTTCTCAATTTATGGGCACTGAAATCAACTAATTAGTTAAAATTTCATGTATTTCAAGCTATTATAAATATTTGTGTAATAAAGTGGAAAATTATAGCTAATGTACATTAAAGTATGTTGACATATCTTTAAAGGAATTTTAAAAAAAATACAGGACAGAGGTCGAGAACATTATCACTAGTCCATTCTACTGGCACACTACTCCCCCATTTGGGTAGCAGGTGCATACTACAACAAATCATTTGCACTAATACAACAGATGCCAAGCATTCTCCATCTCAAAGAGCCTTTTTGATCTGATATATTTGTGTTTGGTTCAGATGTGGCTGTGAACTTTGTGAACCATTCTACATAAGCTAAATGTTTTGGCGGCAGCTATTCCTTCTGAAATAAAAGTTCAGCAGCCTTTAGAGGTATAGAGAATATAATTTTTACATAGCCAACATGAAAATCTATGTTGATTGATAATAAAAATCAGTTAGTATTTCAAAACAACATGGAAAACTCACTCCATAATTGTTTTTCTTGAGATACAATACTACTATGGACTTGAATGAGTGCAGGATTGAAGCATGCTGGACTTATATATGATCTTGTTCTGACCATTATAAACCAGTGGATATGCATGAATTGAGTCAAGTGTGTTGGATCCATAATCTTTATTCTTGAACTTGATGTAGTTAAATATAGGAAGTGAATTAAATGGAAGATGCATAAACTTGCACATTCCTCAAGTTAATGTGGGCATGAAATAGTGGGTTCATTGAATTGAGCAATAAATCATTTGAGTGCAGGAGTAAACAACTGCACACTGTAGTAAAATGGTGACTCAATTATTGACAATGGAACCAACTTCCATGTCAGATGAAGGGCCATGCAATGTTGTAGAGGTTGAGAAAGGTTAGGTAGATGTCAACTCGGGTGTTGTGTTTGATAGCCCATAGTGACACTTACAGTGGAGCATGCCAGTGAGCACCAGGTAATAAAATTTGTGTGATGGATGATCTTTTCTTTTCAAGCCATTTTGTTATTTGAAAGTATTTTTCTTTGTGATTCATGGCCTTGTATGCATATTTGGCAAAGTCAATGTGAAGATGTTCAGTCGCTTCAGTATTGAAATTGTCTGTAGTATCAAATACCTTGATGGCACATATGTAGTGTTGAAGTGAGTGGAATTTGGGGATATTGAAATTATTCTGGATACCTAGCTTGATGAATATGAACTTGTGTTTGTGGAAGTCATTCAGGGCAGTCTGTAGATTTTGGAGAGATGCATTCATGTGGACAGAGTATTGAGCAAGATACAGGAAATCAAGGACAGTGTGGGTAGCAGAAATGAATGCCACCAAGGAGACACCATTTGGGAGCTGAACATTACAGATCAATCTAAGAAGAAATGATGTAATTTGTTTATATTCAGTACTGGTCACCTGCATTAGACCAGTGATTCCTTTATGAAAGATTCAGATGCTGTGGTTTGCTGGTAGCCTTTGAGCTCTTGAGTCTATTTCTGTCATACTGCAGACCATTGTTAACCATGTGAGTAGGTGCTTGATCACCCCTTGGTATAATTGATAAAGAATGTCTGGCATTATGGACTGAAAGATGTTGATGAATGAGAGATTAACCCAAAATGGCTGCTGTAACAGCTTGATTCTGACATCACGACATGCTGCAGAATATGATGGTAAGCCTAGCTGATTGAGCACTTTGAGAATAGCATCCAAATCTCGAAAAGGCTCATTGCGTGGGTTGGTTTCCAATTCATCATGGAGGCATTCACATATTAGGCAGTCACTGCAGTATGCTCCAGTAACAGAACATTGTTTTGGATAATCCCTGACATAGCAAATGAAAATTGGATGCCCATGGCAATGTAGTCCATCACCACTGATGATGTTGATGCCATGGATACCAGCTGCATGCAGTGGGGCAACAATGTGACCAAGGCATGCATGAAATAAATTTGCAGCAATGTGACATTGTGCTGACTTGTTGGATATATTTGTTAAGTGACTCATTGGCAGGTAGCCCAAGAGGATCTGGCCTTGACATGATGGTTTTTGTGGAATTGATTTCAGAAGATTTCCAATAGTCAGGTAAATAGGATATGCTGTTTTATTTTGAAACAGGGTCAGCTGCATTTTGTTGGATGATAGAATAATTGGAATGATGGTTGCGCCAGGCTTTTGCTTCTCCAGTTCAACCTTGTAGTGCTTACAGTGAGTCTTTCAGTGTCCTTGAATGATGAAGATAAAATCTCATCTGTGTACTCTACCACCACTTGCCGGTGTACATCTCATGGTATATCCTCTCTACTTTGTCAGCATCTGCATAATGATGCTCTGGTGAAAATGACAAGTATTGTGCATGCTTGGGATCACTGGACAAGGCATGGATGCACTCAATAATATCCCACACAAAGAAGTCAAAGACTTCACCCATGACTTCAACTTGGTGGTGTGTAAAGGTGGGACATCAACTCAGGAGCCAGGTGTCAATGATATTGTTTAGCTGGGCACTATCCTTGTATGATAGTCTAAGCTTCTTGTATACCTAAAGATTATATATCTGAGTAAGACAAAATCCCAGTCTCAAAATCATTTCCAGCACTTACTCCAGGAATTGCAAGCAACTCTGAAAATGCCATAGAACTAGATCCTTGAAGTTTCATCCATCGCACAATCTTCCAGTCTATGTGAAAAGCAAATGATGCCTATTTGTTGTCTTTATCATTGTAAAATGTTGTAAGTTGAGTGTGGTACTTGTGATATGCTAAATTGTGGTCATCTCCAGATATAACTTCACTGCTGCACCCACTAAATTGATCAATTTACACCTTCAACATCACCTCCAAGTTGTTGTCCTCACCAGATATGCCATCCTTGTTCAGCATCTCGCCATCCTCACCAGGTGCACCATCTTCATTTAGTACCTCATCATTATCCTCACCAAGTCCACCATCTTCAAGTCTATCATCCTCAAATCCACCACCATTTTCATTTAGTGCCTCACCACCATATTCACCAAATCCAAGATCTGTAGGTATGTCCTCTTCATCTTCATCATCAACCATAGGCTGTTTCTTGACTAATTTATTATTGGATACTGGATATGAGAACTCATTGTCACTGTAGTCAATCCCAAAGAAGTTGCCAGCAAATGTGCCAGTGGGCAAGTCACAACTTGGAGAGGTTGACTGTTGCCATCTCAAAGAACTGGGGTAAGGAAAATTTGAGTGACGAGGCCACTGATGCATCTTGGTAAGTACCACCTCATAAACTTGAATGCAGTCAGGTTGCTGTGTTTTACAGAGATGTTGAATAAACATGCTCTGGCAAACAAAGGAATGGTTGCAACCAGAGCAGAAAGAAACCATGGCGAGGTCCACAAGGCTAAGTTGATGATACTAATGGCATCACAGGTAAAGTCAGCTTTGTGTCAATTTGCATACTCTTCACTTACTGTTTTCCTTAGCTTTGTTGTAGCTTGGTGTATATTTAGCTGTGCTACAAACATACAAAGTTATTTGTCAAAGTTTGTTTACACTTGTTCCTTACCTCATCCTCACCTTACATTTTTGTTTAAGTTAATTTGCCCTTACTTTACACTTTACTCTCTTTTTTTTTTCTTTTTTTCTTTGCATATCCTTCCACCCTTCACACTATTTGTAGAGTTGAAGGCTTTATTCTTCCTTTATTCTTCATCTGTTAACACGAGTCTCATCACACAAATAGAAGACAGAAGACCATACCATGGACAAGCATATTGGATGAACTTCCAAAGTCAACTAATTGAGCAGAGATGAGGGACCCGAGCCTAACACCACGTCCCAGCCCAAGTCAGTATCAAATGATCATGATAAGTACTAATGAAACTTTGAATAATCATCACTTACCACTGCTCACCCCTTTGCAGCTTCTCATGTCACCAAAATGGCACTTCTCAAAGACCCTCATCAGTATTTACTCAGATAACAGTCTGTTACTCACTACAATTTTTTTTAGCTTAGACCACATTAAAGCCATGGTCTGTTGTAACCATATTCAAAATCTTCTAACTTTTGCAATCCCAATGGTGTGGCACACTGCATTACATAATATGACATCACTAGTCTAGATCAATCACGTGATATGACATCATCTATGACATCAAGGGTCTGGACCCTCTTATCTTTTATCTATAATGTCAGTAGTCTAGACTGCCTCATGTATTTAATAGTAGTAGACATATATAAGAGTGACCAAGAGTCGAGCTGAGCCCCAGCTTTGACATCTTGTGTCTTTGTGACCTAAGTCATGGTCCTTCCATATTCCCTTCCTCTTTTCTTGTGGTCAGTAGAGGCCAACAGTTGTGTCCTATTTACAGTAGGTCACTTCATGGTCAAAGCAAATTAAGTTATCAGTCCCAAGCATGCTTGATAAGGCTGAGAAAAGGAAGTATTCTACTTTGGGGTCGACTGGCAAAGTTCAGCAACCAAAAACAAAGAAGCCAAAATGTGAACCGAAGTGTGGTAAGTCTTTCGAGTTTATCCATGCAGTGACCTTGAGCTTGAATGTTAACCAGGACCTGTTAATCAAACTCAAAGACTTGTACAGTCATCCAACTGATCTGCTCATCATCGCACTCCAAGAATCAACACTGATGAGACTGATGAGACTGATGATGATTATAATGAGGATGGTGAGGATGATAATGAGAGAGGCTCATAAAGTTCAAGAGTAGGAAACAAACTTGAAGAAACTAGCAGCATTGAGGAGAGGAGTGATGATATGCCGCTGGACAATGTACTGAAAGCTGAGGTGGAGTGAATTGATCACTTGAAGTAAAAGACTCACATTTTATTGTTCAGGTGGTCAAGATCATCAACCACAGGAAACACTTAATGAAGCCTATTCAGGCTCACCAGTATTCTATATCTGAACCCTTCACTGATGACCTGCATCCACCTACTGCCCGGTATCCCTGCACAAACAATGATATGCAAGTCCTCCAGCATTCAAAGTACTTCGCATTGGCCAGTCATCTGTTGACCCCAGCTTCAGACTTTGCTGGTCCATCTACATCTGATTTCAATGGGGAACTTGACAAGCAGCTGAGTGACAAGGAGTCTGATGAAGACCTTATTCCCCCACATCCTGGAAAAATGAGTCATTGAGAGGTAAAGCTCGAACAAGAGGTAAGTACTAAGTTTTCATGCTACACTATAACTCCTGATAGTCACCCACAGCATTGAATAGTGCCCAATCATTCATTTCCAGACTACTTCAAGTGTGGCATCAACCTGGTTAGCACCAAAGCTCAAGAACAGTGCCACTGTAGCAGTGCTGCCCACAGATAAAGAACTTGATGATATGCCATGGCTGCCATGCACTCATTTGAAGGTATACATGAAGAGCAAAAAGACCACAGTAATTGGCCTGAAAGACCAGAATCCTGACCTCAGAAAGGTTATCCACACAAGCTACATATAACTTTGGCAAGTTCATGCTTGTGATCAGCAACCCAGAGGCTTTGCTAGAAATGTCCAATGATGCTGTTCTCAGAATGTTGACTCCATTTGGCACACATGGACTGGAAAATATTGCACTTCATGCACTTGTTGAAGCTGCTGAGACCAATGGTTATGATGGGCAGTATGACATTGCCCACAGGCTGGAGCAGGGGTCAGAGACACTTTATATTGAGCCATTACAGGACTATGTAGGATTTTGGCATCATCACTAAAACTATTAACATGTTCACTAACATTTCATGCCATAGGTTGCCCACCGTCTAACACTGTTCTGGAGTAGCTTCAAGAAATGTATTGCTCTGGTTGTGCCTGGTGTTCTTGGTCTTCAGACGAACTCATATCAATACAATACAAGTCTCTGCAATGCCAACTTGTATATTTACCCATAGTCCAAGGATGATGGCTTTGATATGTCCAAACCATTCCAGCATTCTGTTATTGCAAAATCTGTTGCATATGCATTCTTTACTCCTGGATCTCAACACAATGCACTCAGGCTTGAGTTTGCTAGTAGGCTCAATTTCTCAAGTGACAGTAATACAGGATAATGGGAGGTTTTAATTTTCATGGTTGCATTGGCCTCTGTGGTAGTAAACTATTCAGGATTTCTTAAACACTTCAGTACCAACTAATATGACTCATTTTCATAGGTTGGGTCAGTTATTCAAGACTCACTTCTTGCTCGTTCGACAGATTTCACTGGTCCACAATTGGATTCTCTTTTCAAGAAGTTCATCATCATCCTTCTCAACCTTTGTCACTCGAGGCCAGTCACATACCACTGAATTATGCATGGTATCTATGCATCAGCATTGTATGCATTGTTCTGTTTTGTCTATGATAATCTGACATGTATTCTATTTCAGGGGAGACAAGGCTATGAATATGGTCTCATCTGATATGACAGCAGATGATATTATGGGGGAAATCAACTGGGACTTGATTGATGAATAGAAATAGGTGATTTTGTTTCTGTGTGCCCCTTTTGTATTTATGTACTGGGTGAATTACCAATATGTTGCATGAAAATTATGTGCTTTGACTGGAAATTCTGCTGCAAATTTCACCAAAAGTTGGTGTATAAGCAGAGAATGATAATACTTTGTAGGTTAATTAACAAAATTACATGGCATATTAGACTAATATACTATATATATGCAGATGATTACACCACTTTTAGTTGAAATTATGGTATAATAGATATATTATTTAGAAATTGCAGACAATAATCAGGGGAGGCTAAAAAATCCGACATAATTTCATATATTTTATGAAATACATCAAATATATCAAAGTACCTAGTAATTTATGAAAATATATGATATTTTCATGAATTATCAGCAGGAGGTTTTTTCTGATTGGCAGATGCACAGGGAGTTGCCTTCTCTGAAAAGGAACAGGAGTGTTATGATCGGCCCCTTTTTGTTTTCTTTCTTCGCTCTCTTTTACCTTGTATTACTTAAACGCGTACAGCCTTTTCCTTTGTCAGCATTCACAGCTGTGCGATTCCCTTATCTCTTATCTCTGACTCACGCGTTCCATGATATTCCATGTAGTTCTATCATGCATAGCCTTCTGACTCGTTTCACGCCGTGCATGACTCATTTCCCTTATCTCCAGTTACCACATTCGGATTTCTCTCTTCTTGAGCTGTAGCACTGCTTGGTCTGTGCGCAGGACTCTCTACATATAAATAGGGTGTAGCACAAGCGATGTATCTCCAGCTTGAGCCTACTCGAGATAGCAATCTATTGTGTCTTTGACCCTCTCGCTCCCCTCTGTTCTCCCCTCGTCCCACTTGGCCTCGCAGCGTCTTCGCTCGAGGATACTCTGACCTCGTCTTTGACGTCGCTACATACTCGCCTAGGCAGAGTAGTGACTAGTCTCTGTGCATTGTGCTCAGGACCTATGCCCCTCGTCTTCGCCTCGCAGCTTTAGGTTGCGCATCGAGTCTACGACTGACGCTACCCGCGCCTGTCGTAACAACTACATTTGGGTTTCTCTCTTATCGAGCTGTAGCACTGCTTGGTCTGTGTGCAGGACTCTTTACATATAAATAGGGTGTAGCACAAGCGATGTATCTCCAGCTTGAGCCTACTCGAGATAGCAATCTATTATGTCTTTGACCCTCTCTCTCCCCTCTGCTCTCCCCTCGTACCACCTGGCCTCGCAGCGTCTTCGCTCGAGGATACTCTGCCCTCGTCTTCGATGTCGCTACATACTCGCCTAGGCAGAGTAGTGACTAGTCTCTGTGCATCGCGCTCAGGACCTACGCCCCTCGTCTTCACCTTGCAGCTTTAGGTTACACATCGAGTCTACGGCTGATGCTACCCGTGCCTGTCATAACAAAAGGCTCAAGCTCTTCAAATGTGACTACCCTTGCTGTAGCTCGCAGCCATTCTGGCCCCTCCGTCACCTTTGAGGCGGCGCCCCTGCCCACCACCACCACCCCTCGTAACCTCTCCCTCTTGGAGATCCACTACGCCCCCTAGTCCTAGCTCCGGAACCACTATGCCCCCTTCGCCACCCAGCCCCCCATCCCCGATGTCTTCAAAACCCACCGAACTTCACCTCGCCCAACCCAAGGCCTTCACTGGCAAACAACGTGATGCCATGCCCTGGCTTCGCTCGGTCCTACGGTATCTCACCGTTAATGTCGACATTTACTCGACGGATGAGAAGAAGATTGGTTTCGCCCTGTCATTTATGAACGACGGGAACGCCCTCACCTGGGCAGATACCTTCACGGAGAAAAGCATGAGAGGAACGAATATGGCCCTAGGGTCCTGGGACGACTTCATCAAGGAATTCAAGGCTCACTTCGAGAGCCCCAACACCGCTGCCAATGCTCTGACCTGGTTGGCCACTTATCGCGTCAACAAGCGATGCGATGGAACATTCCAACCATCCCTCAACCAGTACATCTCCGAGTTTCGCAACCAGGTCAGCCTGGCAGGACTCAACGAGGCAGCCACCATCTGCCATTACTTTTCTACTGGCATCCCCCCCTCGCTCTCCAAAAAGATGTACCTTATGGACACTGTCCCCACCACCATCGACGATTGGATCAAGAATGCCTCTCGTCTCGACGACCAGCACAAATGTGCTAAGCTTGTTGCCCGCCAGCACAAGCACTCCTCAACCCCCACTTTCATCCCTCGTTCCATTCAGACCCCTCGCGACAAAGACTCCAATGCCATGGATGTGGACGCTATCCGCATTCCAAAGCTCACCCCCGAAGAGCGAGAATGCTGCTTCAAACAAGGACTTTGCCTCCGATGCAGGAAATCGGGTCATTTCTCTAACAAATGCCCCACTTTTAAAGATCTCCCCCCACGCCCCAAAGCTGACCGAAAAGTCATGAAAGCCGAAGAAGAAGTACCAGGTCTTATGGATGAAGATGATGATGAAGACCTTCACGTAGAAGCAGTGGGGATAAGGGATTTTTGAAAGGGAGGACTTCTTTGACGCGAGTACCTCCCCAACGTTTCGTTTCTTGTGCGTCTGTACTAGTATCAACATCCAATAGAGCTATGTGTATCCCCATTCAGCTCGTGGTACCCTCGCACACCATGAAAGTCGTCGACTCTCCCACTCTCATTGACTCTGGAGTGGAGATTTCCTGCCTTGACTGGGCCTTCAC
The DNA here is from genome assembly GCA_038094675.1 of Spongispora temasekensis. NCBI lineage: Eukaryota > Fungi > Basidiomycota > Agaricomycetes > Boletales > Boletaceae > Spongispora > Spongispora temasekensis. The sequence goes on from JBBPUL010001119.1 coordinate 9,360, forward strand.
CCGAAAACATCGTCTCCCTCGCACCCACCTGGAACAACCAATCTGCATCCAAAACGTGGACCAATCCGCGAACTCCAATGGAGATATTCTGTTCTTCACCGAGCTCTACGTCTCTGTTGGGGAAGGAATTACCCAAAAGGTGCTCTTTTACCTCATGAACTGCAGAAAGGAAAATGTCATCCTTGGTCTTCCCTGGCTCCGCCTTGCTAACCCAACAATTGATTGGGAAAAGCAGACCATCTCTGTCCCTGAGGTCCTCGACCAATCCGCAGACCTCTACCATGCCTACGTCGCTGATCAAAAGTGACATGACTCCCACTACCGCGCCCCACCTCTACGAGGCTTTGGGGAAACTTCGATTCAGTGTGTCAACACGACCCCCGAAACCCACAAGCACCTACACGCGTACTTGGACATTCAGTCTGAGAAACAGTGGCAACACCAAACCCTAAGCCACTATTCCATCAACCGCGTCACCCGAAGAGGACCATACATCCTGCCCTCTGCCACCATCGCCCACTACTCTGAAGCAACCAAACTCGCGGAGAAAGCCAGGACCCAGACCCAGGAAGTCACCCTGCCCCCAGAGTACTCAGACTTCACCAAAGTCTTCGAGGAAAAAGACTGTGAATCACTTCCCCTGTCACGACCTTACGACCATGAGATCAACCTCAACGAGTCCTTTGTCCCGAAGATCGGGAAAATCTACCTCTTGTCCCCCGAGGAACAAAAGGTGACCGAAGCCTTCCTAGACGAAAACCTCTGCTCTGGGAAAATTCGCCCCTCTAAATCCCCTCAGGCCTCCCCCTTTTTCTTCATAAAGAAGAAGGATGGCAAACTTCGCCCATGCCAAGACTACTGGTACCTAAATGAACATACAATCCATGATGCCTACCCCTTACCCCTCGTCTCTGACCTCATCGACAAGCTCAAAGGAGCAAACGTCTTCACTAAATTCGACGTCCAATGGAGTTATAACAACGTACGCATCAAGGATGGTCACCAATGGAAAGGTGCCTTTATCACACACAAGGGCCTTTTTGAACCCATGGTCATGTTCTTCGGCATGAACAACTCTCCATCTACTTTCCAGTGTTTCATGAATGACTCGTTCAGAGACATGATCGCCGAAGGATGGCTTGTCATCTACATGGACGACTTGCTCATCTTCTCCCCGGACAACGAATCCCACACTGAGCACACCCACCGAGTCCTCCAGCGTATGATGGAATTAGACCTCCACCTACGCCTCAACAAATGCAAGTTTGCCACCCCCGAAGTGGAATACCTCGGCATGATCGTTAAACCAGGCAAGCTCGCCATGGATCCCATCAAGCTCAACGGAATCACCTCCTGGCCTACTCCAAAGAAAGTCAGGGACGTGCGCTCTTTCCTGGGATTCACAAACTTCTACCAGTGCTTCATACCCTCCTACTCCGATGTTGCCTGCCCCCTCATCGACTTAACCAAGAAAACTGCAGCCTGGCTTTGGACTCCCCAATGCCAAACCTCCTTTGATGAGCTTAACTTGAAGCTCTTTCTCTCCTGACCCATCCTCCGCCTCCCAGACCTCTCCAGACCCTTCGCGGCTGCCACTGATGCATCATGAGATGCCACCGGGGCCATTCTCCTTCAGACCGACTCAAACGGAGACTGGCACCCCTGTTTCTACCTCTCCCAATCGTTCTCTCCAGCAGAACGAAACTATGACATCTTCGACAGAGAGCTTCTAGCCATCATCCGCGCCCTCAAGGCCTGGCACCACTACCTCCGTGGCTCACAACACCCAGTCCAGGTCTTCACCGACTGTTACGATTGGTCTATGGCCCCTTTTCTTTTCCCTTTTGTCTTAGTCACGGCGCCTCTCATTGCGCCTCTAGATGTCTCACCAGCCGCCCCCACTGGTTCGCCTATGCCTTGCCGGTCGTCCTACTGGCATATACCCTTCACCTTTCTCCTAGACTCTTCCCTTTGGCACCGTGTGCCTCCTTCACTTCCTTGTTTCACTTATTGCTTCCGACACCTCGTGTCGCTTATCCTTATCTCAGGTATTTCACCCGAGCTTCTCTTCTACTGCTCCCACAGTCCTCGTGCCGCAGCACATTCTCTTCTGACCTTCTCTGCTG
>JBBPUL010001120.1:0-11479 GCA_038094675.1 Spongispora temasekensis
CATGAAGACAGACAACCAACAAATGAGGACTTAGGAGTTAGAATGACAATTGGTCACAGTGATCACCATGAAGACACACAGGTTCATAGAAATCAAGATTGATGAGACTGTTCACATTTATCATGAATGAAACTGCTTGTATTTATTATGAGGACAGACATATTCAAATAAATCATGACTGATGACAATTGTTCATGTTTGTCTTGGAGATAGACATGCCCATTGTTCCAAATGCTCTCAAGGATTATATTGTGTGGTCAAATCATATGTATTTCTGATAAACATTGAAGGAGATCGGATAGTAGACAATGTCATGTATGAAATAATCATTTCATTAAAAATTTCCTGATGATTGTCCCCTCATTGAGGTAGTGATAGTCCATTACCAATCTCTTTTTTTCATCTTTTTTAGGTATAAAGAACACTGGCACCATTTGCAGTGACTTAGATGGTCTAATATAATCTTTTTCCAATTCTCCATCAAGGAATTTACAAATCTCAGCTAACTTAGTTTGAGACATAGGGATGACATGACCCTTCTTAGGGACAAAGTCAGGCTACAAGTCAATAGCATGATCCCAAGTCTTCCATAGTGGCATTTGCATGGATTCCTGCTCCGAAAACACATCTAAAAAGTCATGAAATTCTGCAGGAACTTCCGTTTTTATTTGTTTTTGTTCTTCCAGAGATATTTCATTTATACACACAGCGTCATACTGGTTAAAAGTCATCATGTGATTCACCCAATCTATGGATGGATTATACTGTCGTAAAAACTTGTATCCTAAAAAGACTGCATTTGTAGCTAGGTTGGATACATATAAAGTCAGAGGAAATGAGTAAACTATGTGGTTTCCGTCTTTTATCTCTGCATTAATTTGACATATGTGGGTAATGTCCTTTCCCGCATTGGTGGATCCATCAGCATTCCTAACTTCTATGGGCCTTGCTAGTTCTGTGCATGCTATGGCATTGGCAGTCACAAACCCTTGGTCGACAAAACAATGAGTGGCACCACTGTCGACTAAAGCAGATACCCAGACCATAGATTGGTCGTTCCTTTGTAGTTTAAGCTCCACTTCTAGAGTGTTTTCTCATAAATGCCGTGTCTTATATGGCATATTCTGATATGTTGAGGGGTTTCATATTTTTTTGTATTTGTGCAAAATTAAGCACCCAATGTTTTTCTTCTGGGGCCAAGCTTAGTTGAGACTTTGTGGTGGAATATTCGTTCAATGGGCTACCATATCGAGATGATAGTTCATGTGACGAGAATGAGACAGGCTCATAGTTTTCATTCTGAGCCATTTTGGCAAGTTCTTGCATATCAAACACTTCATAATTAAAAGATGAAGACAAGTCAACCGAATTAATTACAGGTTCCAGCTCTTCCCATTCAGGCTCATTATAATATGTATCAAAAAAATCAGAAACCGGTACATAGTTCAAAACACTATTTTTTTATTTAAAGAGTTTTTATAAGAAGAAGCAGAAGAAAAAGAAATATTGTCTGAGACCTCAGACACCCTCATATCTGAAGTCGATGCTAAAAACCTGCCTTGGCATGTGCTTCTACTGCGAGCCTATCTCACCAGTATGCCTTGGCTTCTTCCATCATCCATGCCTGACAGTGGGCTGTTGCCACTAGTTGTGGTACTTGTGGGGGCAGGGGTGGAGCAGATTGTTGCTGCTGTTGGGGGTGCCAGGATGCAGCAGGGTACCCTGGGGCCTGTGAAGGGAGAGAGGAGATGGCCTCTCTTGCCTCATACAAGGTGTGGTTTCGGAGGTGACGAGATGGGTTGGTGGGACACATTGCCCAAATGTGTCCTTTCCTTTGACAACCAAAACATGTTTGATTGTCTGGAGTTTGTGGGGCATGGAGGGTCTGGCGGTCTATCTCCATTGGAGCACCTTGACCGGGTTGAATGCCAGTCAGAGTAAATCTTTGACCTGGAATTAGGGGTTGAGAAAGAGGGTTAGCACCAAATGGTCAGGCACTTGGAACACGAGGGGCGGCAGGACCAATGCTAGGCCTAGCCAGAGTGATCTGATCGAATTTTTGGTTGATGGTGGTATATGCCTCCACCAATCTGTTGAAGTCATCATCATCAAGCATGACTCCATGGAGTTCATGCTCTATATGGATCTTGTATTGCACTGCTCTTTTTAGCAAGTGCACTGCCTCTTCTCTACTACATTTGGCATCAGAGAACAATGCCAAGAAGTCCTGCATAAAGATTGTAAAATTGCCACTTTGTTTTAGATTTAATAATTTTTTGTAGACCTTGTGGTGAAGAGTGCCTATTACAAAATATGATGTGATTAATGTCTCCACATCTGAGACCGAGGGCCAATCAGTGACATCTTCTTCTCCATACTTTTCAAGTAATGTGATGGTGAAGGGAGCGGCATCTCTGACTAAGCAGGTTACTACCACATAGGTCTCTTCTCTCTTGTCGAGATTTTTGACCTTTAGGTAGAGCTTGACTTTGGTCCACCATAGATGGAACATGCTCTTGTTTCTGTCCCATAGACCAAGATCGCCAATCATTTGCTTGGCCTTCATTGTGACGTTCTGACTGAGACCTGACCCTGACATTTTCATTTATAATAAAGGTTGCAGTGGTGGCGTAGGGGTTGGAAGAAGGAGGAGTGGAATGTTGAGCATCGAAAAAGAGTTAGAGCAAGTGTGGGGGTACATTCATGGCTTCGAGTTGGAAGTTTGTATTACCTGTCCAGTTCCACATGGGTTTAGGGGCTGCCTTTTGAACTGCTAAGAACTTGTAACCAATGGTGCACATATACTAGAAAGAAACTTGCTTGCCACTACTATGAAGAGGGCTCCACGAGGATTTCGTCTCATAAGGACAAGTCTTATATGCCAGCTCAGGACTGGAGAGTTAAGGGGGGGAACCAGGGAACTGCCTGGCTATGGCTGAAGATTTAGCTCTCCGAGACTGCGAATCTTACAGAAGAAATCATGATTCTGCTCCTTTGCACAGGGAGTACTGCTGTGCTGACCCACTATGCACTAAGAGTTTGATTCTTATTTTTCAGCAAATGAGCATGTCTCCTCAAATGGAGTCTTAGCCTCGTCAAAGCGAACTGAAACTACAGTGGACCACCATGTGTAACAATGTTTTATAAGGGAGTGTTTTTCTCCCAGCTATCACAGAGCAACCACATTCCTAATAGAACGATAGCCACTCAATGCCTGTGGATCGGCTTTCTGACAGTGAGTACAATGATGAGTGGAGCACTTATGTAACTGGTGCGAACAGTAGGGGAGGACATATGGACAGCTTTGATCTAATGAAGTGACCTAAGAACTAGGACATGACCATCGGCCTCTACTAACCACAAGAAAAGAAGAACTGAAGATGGGGGACTGCGACTTAGGTTAAAGACACAAGAGATCGAAGCTGGGGCTCAGCTCGACTCTTGACCTCTTTATATATGTACTACAATATTAAATACATGAGGTCTGACTAATCTACATGTGTCTAACATGAGGCAGTCTAGATAAGAGATAAGAGAGTCCAGACTCATGATGTTATTGATGATGTCATATCACATGATCAGTCTAGACTCGTGACATCATATTACGTAATGCGGTGTGCCACACCATTGTGATCAGAAAAAGAAGATGAGTTTGAATAAGGTTACAACATCCATTATCAACTTTTTCACAACTTCCTGTCTGTGATTCCTCAAAGCCTGAAACCAGCCATAACAATGCCTGAGATTGTTTACTATGGTGATGGGCATTTCCAAAAGACAATATATAGGCTTGGTCCATATATAGCTGATTACGAGGAGCATGTGCTACTAGCCTGTGTCATTTGTCACTGGTGTGCACAGTAAGTCTGCTCTTCTTTCGAAGAACAGAGTGGATCTAGTATTAATCATATTTGCAGCTGTACTGCAACATGCAGTACACTTGATTCAGACCCAGACACTATAAACTGTTGTCAATGGTTGACTAAGATATTGTTTCAGAATGCTACATTAGATCAAATGTGGTATAAATTTGGTATTGTTGGCAATCTTATTATATGTATCATCTATTTTGTTTGTATGGTGAAGCTAATGTAATATTTTTTTTCTACTACTAGCCATTCACAAATGACTACCCCTGCACCAACATACATGAGCTTATTACCCCAGATATACTCAATTAATGTTCAAGATCATTTGGTAGATTGGGTAGATAAATATATTATGCAAATGTCAGGATCGACATGTCAAGTGGAGCACATTATGGATGAGATTTATAGATGGTATGTGCTACTACTTTACTTTTAGTTGCCATTCATTACTGAATATTCCACAATAGTATTGCTGCTATAGCACCTTTTACTGGCCTACATTGCTTTCCACAAGATTGCAGATTCAAATAATGGACCAGTAATGATTTCAAGGCACTGATAAAGGTTTGTCCACATATATTTCTTCTTTCATTTGTTATAACCAAAATTATAAGGTTTACATTGCAGTAATAGAAGGCTGTGTCCCAGATGACATCATATGCACTTTCCATGCCTTCATGGAATTTTGTTATCTTGTTTGGCAGAATGTGATCATAGACTCTGCACTGAGAAGCATTGGTGATGCAACTCAATGCTTCTACCATTACTGGGAGGTTTTCAAGAGAACATGATGTCATTTCAACATTTTTTACTTCCCCATCAACATTCCATCAAGCACTACCATGAGCTAATCCAGCTCTTTGGTGTATCAAATGGCCTCTGCTCATTGATCATAAAGAACAAGCATATTACTGCAGTGAAGAAACTGTACTGCTGGTCAAAAAAGTACAAGGCTCTTGGTCAGATTCTTGTCACTAATCAGTGACTTGACAAACTTTCAGCTGCATGGACCAACTTTTCTAGTTGTGGTATGCTCAACAGAACATGTCTATCAAGCACCCTCAACTTAATAGATATGTAGTTCAGTAGATGTAAGTGACTTAATGGCTGATTTCTGACCATCAAATCTTAACTGGCCCCACATACTACATCCAAGCCCACCAATGACCCTGGTTCCACTTCTACAGATGATACCACACAGAGTGCTCCAAATCACTCCTCTGTGAGTGTTGCAGCTGACAATGAGGAGGGGGAAGCAGACCACAGCCCAATCACCCTTGCAGCAGATATTGAGCTACTATGAAAGTGATGTATATTCTTTCATATCTATCTTTTGTGGCATCATTCTTACTGACCAATATGATTATATAGAACCTAATCACACTAGGACTGTGCATGCATTGGCCATAGACATTCCTGACTTTACAACCCTCCTCCAACACTTTCTATTTGAGTGCTTGAACCCTGATGATCTGCGCAATGTTATGGATGTTCTACATTCAAACTTCCTTGCTATAACAGACCAGTAGTTTTACTCTGCATCATCTCAATTTTATGCACCTAGTGATTTGTGTGGGACCAGCAGGATGCATAGAAATACATCTGATCCTGTCCAATGTGGAGGGGTGAGGGCCCACATTATGACTGTTTGTTTGTTGGAATGGATCCAGATGCAGATGGGATGTATGGGTTTGAGATTTCCCATGTTTTTTTTTGTTTTGTTTTTTCACCTTTGTCCATAAGGATATCACTTATCCTTGTGCAAACATACACTGGTTTGATAAAGATGGTGAGGATCCTGATGAACTCACCAGAATGTGGATAATTCATTCAGGCACTCTTCCCAATGATGCACCTAACTATGCAATCATCCATATTGACTCAATTTACTGTGCAGCACATCTGATACCCATCTATGGCCCTCACTCTATTCTGCTCAACATAATGCCACATCATTCATATGACACATTCAAAAAATTCAATAAGTTTGTAGATCATCACTCTTTTGAGATTGTATCTTAGACTCTCAAGCACACTTGTCCCTAATTGCCTATTTTGTCACTCCTGCTTCTTCCATCGATTCCTAGGCTCTTAAACACACTCGTTCTCAATTGCCTATCTCATTGCTCCTACTTCTTCCATTTCCTCCATCTCTCCATCACTCTTTGCTCTTTCCACATCAGGAAAAAGCTCCCACCATAGCCATCATTAGGTGTTACATAATGACATGTAGGGTATCAATAACAATCATAGTGGCACATATTTTTACCTATTTCAACTTCAGTCCCTTTCGAGTCATTGTACACAAATCATACAGGTAGTAATTAACAAAGTCTACACTATTGTCATGTAGGTATTCTGATCAACAAATGGATTAACGAAAAATGAAGGCACATGGTCAAGAATGCCACTACTGTTCCATTCATGAGGAACTGCTGGCCAAAAGTTAGGAAAAAGATGACAACTGCAGCAAATCTTCTTGACATTAATCACACTAGCAAGGTGCTGTCCCTGCCAAACTGAGCGAGAAACTTGGTATTTGGGTCCATTTGTCCAAATGGAGTGAACCATTCAACATAGGCTAGGTAACTGGGCCATTTACAGTCGACTCCCTCCTATCATATACCCAATGTAACACATACCTCTCATATGGCATACATTTCCGTATATCCCGAGTTAGTTTGCAGGGATTTCATACCCATAACAGATACCTCTCTCATACCCTATAACAGATACTACTTTCTGTCAGGTTGTAACACATACCCTGCTTAGATAATCGCCGAAATAGGAAATTCCTTATGTGATTATCCTTTTAAGTGTTTGGAGTTGGAATCAAAAATGGCAACTGCGACCCAAATCAAACCATCAACTTTTTTTACTCACGATGACACCTCTCGATGCTCTTAAAGCTGGTTTAACCAAACTCCAGAGCCAGACACAAGAAAGGAGGGAGGTGCTTCTGGCCAAGCTGAAGGCTGGTCAGACTTTGGTGGAATCTGATCAGGAATGGCTCAATTATGGTGATGGGAATTTGGTAGATGTAGAGCAAGTTGTTGAGATGTTGGAAAAAGCCTCTAGCTTTGATGATGGCTTCGAAAAACTGACTTTACAAGAGAAAGCAGTTGTTGAGAAGTTGCAGGTAGCTGCTGGCAATTGTGTCTCAAAGCAACGAAAGTGTAAGTTGTTGAAATTCTAACAATCAATGTGTAATTTAGAACACATTTTATAGGGCCCCATGCTGCTTCTGAGCTTTCTGACGCTCCTCAGAACTCTGCTAAAAAGAAAACACTGGCTCCAAAATTTGAGAAAAAGGAGATTGCCATACTTGCACAATGTATCGAGATCCTTGATTGGCATCATGTGAATGGGAGGAATCAAGTGCAAACTGCATGCTACTTTGATGCCATTTATCCCAACCTCCGTCTATGACAGCCAAGGATATCTGTATGGCTCAAGTATGAGGAAAAATGGCATATGGAGTATGATAAGAGCACCAGTGTGGAGCACTCAGCCAAAAGGTTTTGCCAAACCCAACATCCAGAGGTCACTGAAATGCTCAATCTCTGGGTTATGAAGGCAATGGCTGATAATGTACTCATCACTGGTGAAGTCCTCCATCAAAAGTGGAAAACATTTGCTGATTGTGTTGGTGTTCCTGAGGATGAGCGGCTCAGTCTCAGCGAAGGCTGGCTCACTCGATTCAAGCTACGAAATTGGCTAAAAGGAGTAAAACAACATGGTGAAGCTGCATCTGCTACATCTGGTGTTGTCGAGAAGGAGTGACGTTGTATTCAGGAGATTATTTAAAAACAAGTTTACGAGTTGTGAGATATCTTCAATGCTAATGAGACCAGTTTGTTCTATGCATAGGTTTGCTTTTATTTTATATTTTCTCAATGCTAATCAGATTAATCAGTATGCTGCCTGATCATGGATTGGCCAACAAGCAACTTTCGGATGTGAAAGGGAAAAAGAGCTGCCTCACATATCTTTTTGTCACAAATGTGGACGGTTCTCAGAAGCTGGCTCCGCTCATCATCGGAAAGGCAGAGAAACCTCATGCCTTCAAAAATAAGAGTGGCGCTCAGCTTGGTTTTCACTATCAGAATAATGCCAAGGTGTGGATGATGTCGAGTATCTACCAGGAGTGGCTGTTGCACTGGGATGAGAGGCTTCACGATAGTGGTCGAAATATTTTGCTCTTCCAGGATAATTTCTCAGGCCACATTATTCCAGACTCCTTGACTAACATCTGCATCATCAATTTCGAGCCAAACCTCACAGCCCATGTTCAGCCAAATGACCAGGGCATCATTCACTGCTTCAAGGCCCATTATCGAGTGCAATTTTTTGATCGTGTGATTGATTTATATGAGACCGGAACCACATCATCCCAGATCTATGATATTGACCAGCTCGAAGCAATGCGACTTGCTAATGGTGCATGGAACTCAGTCGATACAACCACCATTTGTAATTGCTGGCGAAAGGCTGGAATTCTTCCTGACACCACTATCTTGAACTTGTCACCCCCAAATCCATCTCTTCCTATCTCAGCTCTTATCCATCATTTGAGTCACACTGTGGAAGCCCAACTTTCGGAAGTCTCGGAGTCCGAGTCAGACTCTGGTGACTCTATCTTGAGTGCAGAGAAACTTGTTGATAAGGCCCTGGATGAATTGGAGGCTACTGGTGTCCTCCAACATTTGAACTGCATAGACATCAACGAGATTCTCAATCCAGTAGCAGAGGCTCACAATGTATTCAAGGTGACAGACAACAACATCTTCTAAATGGTGATGGATGCTAAAGCTGCTCGGGAGGTGGAAGGAGGCGGTAGCGGCAGCAAGAGATTAGGTGATAGAAATGGGGAGGGCATCCCCGAGCCTATCGAAGCGATTCCGACATGCCAGAAGGCACTTCAGGCTGCCATGCAGTTGAAGAAGTATATCAACACACTCGACAAGCCATTTGCATGCACGCTAGAGGAAATGCTGGGCACATTTGGACGGAGGATGTGAGTACTTGATGCACAGAGCATGAGGGACAGCAAAATCACTAGTTTCTTCCCTCACAAATAGCTTTTCAGTCGAATATGTCTTAGAGCGCACATGGCACAAAATATTACGTAATATATTCATCTTCGTCTCAATGAATCTCAAAAGTATGTGGTGCCATAGTCCATTACCAGTGAGTTGAACAAAACTGCATCAGCAAAACAACCTTTTGCATTTTGGCAGAGTGTGACAGTGCTCCTTAGAGAGGTATCCAAAACTACAGACACTACAGAGCCTATAGACAAGGGTTGTTTTGCTGATGTGCTTTAGTAGAGGGCATTTTGGTGATATGAAAATAGGATTTTGGAGTAGGGGGCAACAACCAAACATGCCAGCAAGCTGCCAGGGTTGATGGTTGGGAAGTACTAGATGAGGCCTGAAATGGATGACCAGCCTGAGCTAATACCCAAGCAATGTATGCTCAATGTTGTTGAATCTTCTTCTTTCATTCCAACCACAGCATTATCTATGGGAATTTATACTTGCAATTGGTTGCATGATAGGCATATTTTGTGAAGTTGATATGGAGCTGTTTTGAGTATTGTGTATCATAGTTGTCTGTTATACCAAAAAGCTCAATTGAATCAACATAGTGGTTGAGTGAGTGAAGTTTTGGAAGTCTGAAATGTGGCTGTACATTAAGTTCGATGAAGATGGCTTTGTTATTGTAAAATTGCTCCAGAGCATTTTGGAGAAGTGTCAGAGTTGATGATGTATGGATAAGATACTGTACCAAGTACAGAAAGTTGAGTAGTGCATGGACAGTTGCAAGTAAGGCATTTCAACTGGAGTCCATTCCAAAGTGGGATCCCAATGATCAACCCAAGCAGGATTCAACAAATGTTGGCATGTTTCTTGCCACTGACCTGATATAGCTTCAAAATTCCATTGGTAAAAATACAGACACCATGATTGGGAGGTAACCAATAGCATCATGCATCCAACTCAGCAGAGCCATAGATAGACTTGTTCCAAGAAATGAGGTGCTTCATTACACCTTGATATAATTGATGGAGGATGTTGGGCATAATAGCGAGATAAATATTGACATAAGGTAAGTCCTGCCAGAATGGTTGAATAATGGGCTTGATATCTGCCTCCTGGCAAGCTTGTGTGAATGCAAGGGGTCCATTATCCAATTCACTTAGTGTCAAGAGAATGGAATCAAGGTCGCAAAGTGGGCTAGGATTGTCTGACTTGCCAATCTCATTATGTCTGGCAATACACTTTGGGTAATCACCTGTTTTGCAGCAGCAAACAAGAACTTGTTCTGGATAGTTGCCAATGTATGCTATGAGGATTGGGTGAGCCCTTTGCATGACTCCATCACCACTTGTCATTAGCACCCCATCCACTCCTGCAGTTTTCAATGGTTCAAGAATATGACCCATACAAGCATGGAAAAGGTTAGCAAGCATTCTTCACCATGCTGCTTGATTTGTGACTTGCTCGAGATGAGTCACAGAAAGGTACATCAGCAAAACCAGGAGTAACTTGATAGTGCTGGACAGTGCTAGACAGCACTCATAGTGCTCATAGTGAGGGTCCAACTTGACAGAGCTTTCATAGTACTCTCATAGTGTCTCATAGTGTTCCTAGTGTTTCATAGTTTTCATAGTGTTTCATAGTGTTCATAGTGTCTTATAGTATCTTATAATATTATAGTTCTATTTGAATTTAACAAATTTTAATTTTAGATAAAATTATCTTTATTCTCAAATCTTAATATTAATTACATAAAGATAAGATAAGATATATTATTGACTATACTATTACATAATCAGTTGTAGATTACATAATAATATATTCACACTTACCATATATGGACATGATCAAACATAAACAAGCATAATCAGTTAAGTAATGATAGTAAGTAGTAAGCAAGAAGTAGTGGTGGTAGAGATGATACAAATCAAGAAGAAAGAGGCTGTGGGAAAAAAAACTCGCAGGTGTGTTGTTTATATAGTGTGGTGGTACAAATAAATGAAAATAACCATATATGGAATGCACACTTGTGCGCTTTTTTGAGAATCAAATGTGGAAACTTCAACTTACATCAGCATTCACTCTTCAAAACTGCCAAGTCCAACTAACCAAGCACAACAAACAATACTGGCAGTTGTATGCTTAGCCATGGCTGTACTAAATGTAGTATAGAGTAGTGTCTTTCATTCTGCCTCATAATTACATAATTCGGTGCACATGCGGCCCAGATATAATCTCAGAGTTATTTAAAAGGGGAAATGCTATATAACAAAAGTGCATGGGAATTATATGGTTAGTAATGGCTGTACCAAATGTAGTATAGAGCAGTGTCTTTCATTCCGCCTCATAATCACATAATCTGGTGCAAATGCGGCTCAATTTAATCTCTAATGGTTTTTAAAAGCAAATGCCATATAACAAATGTGTGTGGGAACTTTATACTTAGTAATGGCTGTACCAAATGTAGTACAGAGTATTAGCTTTCATTCTGTCCAAGAATTACATAATCCGGCACAGATGCGGCCAGGATATAGCTGATTTCATCTAATATTACTTAAAGAGGAAAAT
>JBBPUL010001121.1:0-11476 GCA_038094675.1 Spongispora temasekensis
GTCACTAGCCTCTTCATTAAACTGTTCCTCAAGGTCAGCCTGTTGAAGCTGCTGGGCCAATTCCAATGCAGTGTGGAGCTCCTCAAGTAAGAGCTGTCTTTCAGAATGCTGGGGCATTGCAAAGAGGAAGGGAAAAGGGAAGGGAAGGGGGTGGCACACATTTTCTTTCAGGCTCTAATTTATATATATTCATCAACTTCCCTTGCATCAGAGCACTGGGAATGCACTCTTCACGCATGTGAAAGGACTTAAGGCTGCCTATCAAACGTGCTTTCCTGATTTGGATGTGAGGGTACACCGTGACACACCCACACACCCACACACCCTCATCATCAGCTTTAGAGTTTTGCATGGGTACAGCCTGGGGTACCAGCCATCATACCCGTACCCATACCTGCGGGTTTACCCCCAACGACAGTCACTCACAGCACGACAACAACAACAACAGCGACATGTCGTCGCCCTCGCCCTCTTGCCCTCTTGCCCTCTTGCCCTCCCTTGCCCATATGGAACTAACCACAGCACAGCGGCATGCCACCACTGTGACTGATGACCAATGGCTCCCTCTCCCGGGCTGTTCACATACGCACCCTCTCCCTTCCTCCATCTTCTCTCCCGTGCTCTCACCTGACGACAGACAACGGCGACCATACGGCGATGATGGGACGTGGTATCGGCATGCCACAACGCAATGGGGAAGGGGACGACGGGGACATGGACGGTGTCAATGATGCCACGGGGAAGGGGGCTGGGACGACGACGGACAATGGAGAAGGGGACGACGACGATGACGAGGAAGGGGATGATGGCAGGGACGGGGATGACGACGGATGACGGAGAAGGGGATGACAACGACATGCCATGGCACTGACATGCCACGACACGACGACGACAGGGACGGGGATAACAACAACAACGACACGCTGTGGCACCGACATGCCACGATACAACGATGTCGACGGGGAAGGAGACGATAGGGATGGGGACAACACCGATGTCAACGATGCGATGGGGAAGGGGATGGGGACAACAGCGGGCGATGGAGAAGGGGACGACGATGACAGGACGACGATGATGACACGCCATGGCACTGACATGCCATGACATGACGACGCTGACGTCAACGATGCGACGGGGAAGGGGATGGGGACAACAGCGGGTGACAGAGAAGGGGATGACGATGACAGGGATGGGGATGATGATGATACTGAATGAGGACGACGACACAACAACGAGGACGACAAACGACGAGGACATATGGATGGCGGCAGGCGACTGCCGACGTGATGACACGACAGCACATGGCCACCACTACCACACCTGTACCCATACCCATGACCCGTGCAAAACCCTAATCAGCTTGCCACCTTTGCCCTTGCTCATCTACGGCATGCAGTGACTTCTGTGCGCTCTCATTCCACCGAGAGCGCACAGTGGTCGCTGTGCGTCGCTGTCTTGCTCTTCCTCCCCCTTGATTGTCCTCGTTCCCAACACCACTTTCACTCGTGACACACAAGCACACCCTTGTCCTCACCTTCACAATTTATATACTTCTTAGTCACTTTTTGACCACACCCACAATTGTATCTGTATTTCTCTATAAGTACGCTCACACCCTCAAGATAGCTTTAACCTTAGTGAAAATTCCTCCCTCAAAGCACTGCCACCCATCACTGCCACGCCCAGCGCATCAGGTGACCGCAAGTCGAAAATTAGTCTCTGGCTTCTGATTGGTCAAAATTGGTCAACCGGCTGTTTTGTGACTCAGGGGCAATCACATGACTATCACGGCACGTGTGCACTGGGTTTGAAATTGCAATGCATTACTTAAGTTCAAAGTTTACTCTACTCGGCTTTTCAGAGACACTCTGAACCAGTCAGAGTGGTTTCAGAGGGTGTCAAAACCGGGCTTGAGCCTGGCTATTGATCTCCTCTTCCTCTTGCACAAAGGAAATTTGAGCAGAATGAGATCACGGAGCAGTACGGGATGGCGCATGTGGTACCATCGCTTTCTCCATAGTCCATTTGATCCGGACACTTCATCTAGTGGGAGCTGAAGATATAAGGTCAGAAGGCAGAGTAGCTTGAGCCTTGAGTTTTTGAGTCATGATTTCAAGCTTCGAAAGGGACCCAGGGGGGGAGTCAATGTCAAAATTTCATGTCCTTTTGTACCACCATGACGAACCCTTGAATTGATGACCAATGGTATCGAGGAAAGGCGAGATCTGAATTGGCCAGGAAAACATGTTCAGATGAAGCGATACTCGATATGCAGAGCTGAGTGCAAAGTGCCACACAGATTATATAATGACACTGTGATTTTGATATTCATGAGGCATAGTAACAAATCACTAGAATAATGTAGAGTAATTGAATGATTACCCAAAGCCAGTCCAAAACCTTGCCATGGATGCAGTGGGTTGACGGTTGGGATGACAACTAAGAGTGGGGGGCTTCACTGACATCCTTGTGCTTCTTGCAGGAAGAGGACACTTGGGAGGTGCACTTTCGCTTGTCCTGCATGTTATGCCACTTGCAATAGCGTTGGTATGCAGCTGTGAGCATGCCCAACCTGAAGGATGTCCATACCTCATCCCACAGTATGGTCAGGTTTGCTTCCGATTTGCAAACCCATTGAATGGCTTGAGGGTCTGCTTGGCTTGTCTCCGTCTCAGCTACAAGCAAGTCTCAAAGCTGCCTTGAGGCATCGAGGAGGTGGACGTCAATGTTCTGCATGTCGATGGTGGAATAAAGTGTCTGTAAATATGTCAGAATGTAGCCAAAGACAAAGAGGTGTAACATACCCCAAATGCTCCATAGTTGTCTTGAATGTGTTGGTCGATGATCAGGGAACCACTGGGGCGACATAGATATAGCTCAAACTTCATGTTGACGATGGATATCCAGATGAACCCTTCAACGACAACAGGCGCGAGACTGTTCAAGGGAATGATGGGGATGAATTCTTGATAGAGGTGTAGAGGTTCCTATCGCAGCTTGTACACAGGGGTGTTCTTGTTTTGAGGAGATTGCCACTTTGGTGACTCTTTGATGGTAATTATAAATGCAACATCGACTATAGGATGACTATCGACAACCTGTCTGAGATGTGCACGAGTGTCAGCAGCAGGTACCATAAACGAGACTTCCCCTGCCCATTTCGGCACTGTTACGACAGGTGCGGGTAGCATCAGCCATAGACTCGATGCGCAACCTAAAGCTGCAAGATGAAGACAAGGAGTGTAGGTCCTGAGTGCAATGCACAGAGACTGGTCACTACTCTGCCTAGGCGAGTATATAGCGACGTTGAAGGCGAAGACAGAGGATCCTTGAGTGGAGACACTGCAAGGCCAAGTGGTTCAGAGGGAGAGCAGAGGGGAGCAAGAGGGTTAAAGATGCAATAGATTGCTATCTCGAGTAGGCTCAAGCTAGGGTTACATGCTTGTGCTACACCTCTATATATATGAGTAATCCGCAGTATAAATGAGTAAGAAGAAGACTGCGGATTGGAAATAAGAAGCAAATGTGCAGCAAAGAAGATCAGAAGAGAATGTGCTGCAACACGAGGACTGCGGGAGCAGTAGAAGAGAAGCTTGGGTGAAATACCTGAGATAAGGATAAGTGATACGAGGTGTCAGAAGCAATAGGTGGAACAAAGAAGCAAAGGGGGCACGTGGTGCCAAAGGAAAGAATCTGAGGGTAAGGGAAGTGGCATAAGCCAACAGGAGAGGTTGGCGAAGGGACAACGATGAACCGGGGTGATACATAGTATCAGAGACCACAGGCCCAGAGAAAAGGTGATGGGTATATGCCAGTAGGATGACCAGCAAGGCATAGGCAAACCAGCAAGAATGGCTGGTTAGACATCTAGAGGTGCAATGAGGGGCGCCATGGCTAAGACAAAGAGAAAGAAAAGAGAGCCATAGATCAATCATAACATTACCCCCTTAGTAAGGGTGAGTTTTCAACGAAATCCTAATGAGTCTTCAACCAGAAAACTCGAAAGCCTGAGGTAAGGACAAGACAAATCAAAGAACCATCAATAACTTGTGAAGGGATGGAGCTGTTATGACAGGCATGGGTAGCGTCAGCCATAGACTCGATGCGCAACCTAAAGCTGCGAGATGAAGACAAGGGGCATAGGTCCTGAGCACAATGCACAGAGACTGGTCACTACTCCGCCTTGGTGAGTATGTAGCGACGTCGGAGACGAGAACAGAGTATCCTTGAGCGAAGACGCTGCAAGGCCAAGTGATACAAGGGGAGAGCAGAGGAGGAGTGAGAGGGTCAAAGACGCAATAGATTGCTATCTCGAGTAGGCTCAAGCTAAGGTTACATCGCTTGTGCTACACCCTATTTATATGTAAAGAGTCCTGTGCACAGACCAAGCAGTGCTACAGCTCGATAAGAGAGAAACCCAAACGAGGTAATTGGAGATAAGGGGAAATGAGTCACATACAGTGCGAAACAAGTCAGAAGGCTATGTGTGATAGAACTACATGGAATGTTGCAGAACTCATGAGTCATCGATAAGAGATAAGGGAACACACAGCTGTAGATGCTGACTAAGGAGAAGGGCTGTGCGCATTTAAGTAATACAAGACAAAAGGAAGTGGAGAAAAGAGAAAAGGGGCCGATCATAACAGGAGCGATCAGGGAGATGGGTGGAGCAATGGAAAGAGCTCAATGAGGAGATTTGGCTGATATAGAAATTGAACAATCCGGCACAGCAGATCATAAGATATGGCAATGTGAAGATGATTGATCAGCAGCAGGGGAGGGCAGTGAGAGAAGGGAAGCACAGTTTAGGGAGACTCATGTGCAGGAGCAGTGGGGATATGACGTGGGGACACTGGAGTATAGACACAGCAAGAAGGATCCAAGCAATGACCAGAGACAAGGACTTTACACTACAATTCTCTGCTGTAGCAGGGCAGCATGGGTTGCAAGGACAGGGATGACTGGCAAAGGCTTCGACCAGGATGAAGTGCTGGGGAGGACAAGAAGGAGACAAGAGAAGGGACAGGCTAAGCAGTTTTATGTCATGCAGCCCTAGTCAAGAGGTAGAGACATTGGACATGGTAAAAGAGAAGCAAAGAGGTGAGGGGGTGAAGACAATGGAGGGCATTGTGAGGCAGGAAAGCTATTGCTTTTAGGGAGGGAAGGCCTTTAGGTGGAGGTTCTTATACTCCTGGAGAGCGGACTTGGCATTTTTCAAGTTCCGTTCTGGAACCCAGGAGTCCTCTTCGGCTGTGTAACCTTTCCATCAGATCAGGAACATGCAGGAATAAGGCGTCCCTCTGTGGCATAGGATCTTCTCAATTTCGTATTCCTCTTCACCTTCTATTAACTCTGGGGGTGGAGCTGGGAAGTTCGGATCGTGGACACTGTTTTTGCAATAGGGTGATAAGAGGGAAGTGTGGAACATGGGGTGGATTTTCCATGTCGCCAGAAGTTGGAGTTTGTACATCAAGGGGGATAGGATGTCTGTGATAATGAAGGGTCCTTCCCTTTTGGGTGCAAACTTGGGGTTCACAATGCAGTGATTGAGATTCTTTGCCTCTAACCACACCTTGTCTCCCTTGGTAAACGGAGTAAATGAGCAGTGTGTCTATGATGCCATTACTTGGCGTGCGAGTTCATGGGTGGCGAGTGCTTCATTCCTTGCTGTGGATAGGGCCTTGAGGCATTCCTCCAGGGCTGGCAGTGGTGTTTCCGCAAGGACTGTGGGGAGGGTGTGAGGTTTGAAGCCATACATGAGGTAAAATGGGGACTTTCCTGTGACGGAGTGAGGGTGGTGGTTGTGTGTGAACTCCACATGGGTGATATGGTCGGCCCATGCAGTCAGGTTGTTCCCGCAGAAGATTTGAAGGTACGTTTCAACTTCCTGGTTGACACATTCGGTTTCGCCGTCGGACTAGGGGTGGTAGGTGGTGGACAGGGAGAGGTCATATTTCAAGAGTTTTCCAAGCTCCCGAGTGAAGGTAGATGTGAATTGTGGGCCACAATCTGAGATGATTTTGTCATAGAGGCCCCAGTGATGGTAGACTTCATGGAAAAAGAGAGTTGCTATATCCTCGGCAGTGATGTGTTTCTTCGTAGGACAGAGAATCACCCCCCTCAGTAAGCCTGTGGTCAACCATGACCAATAGGCTGTTGAAACCATTATACAAGGGCAGGTCCGTGATAAGATCACAGGAGACCTGTTGGAATGATCGAGAGGTGAGGGATTTGATCAGGGAGAGTGGAGGAACAGTGGGGTGGGTGTTGGCCTTGTTCTGTTGACAGGTGGCACAACCCTCAACGTAACGGCGGACTTGAGTAGTGAGGCCGGGCCACCAAAAGTCATGGGCCACGAGTTGTCAGGTTTTCAGATAACCAGGGTGGCCGGCGGAGGGGTGGTCATGGGCACGTGTGATAACCACAAGGTGATCGGGTTCAGGGACATAGACATGGTTGTGATAGCAGAGAAGGTTCTCCTTGAATTGCCAGTCAGAGAGGCAGTTGTAGAGGTTGGGGGCGGTGATGGATTCTTCGAGGTCAGCGCGAAGGCGGGTGACGAGTTCATTGTCAGTGGAGTGTTTTTGAATGGCTGTTGTGAGGACGGAGTCGATGACCTGGATGAAGAGGATTTCAGGGAGGAGAGTCATAGCTTGGTTATCTGATTCAGACGAGAGATGGTTTGGTCTTTGGGAAAGAGCATCGGAGCCAGAGAGCAAAGAACCAGGGATGTGGGTCATCTTGAGGTCAAAGTCTGCGAGATCAAGGAGCCAACTTATGCATTTGTTGGCAGTTAAGGTTTTGGGGTCGACAGAAATATGTCAGGTTCTTGTGGTCAGTGAAGACCTGTACAGAGGAGTGGGAACCACATAGATAGTGGCTCCAAGACTTGAGGGCTTGGATGATCGCAAGAAGTTTGTGATTGAAGATATCATAGTTTCATTTTGCAGGAGAAAATGATTGAGAGAGGTAGAAGCAGGGGTGCCAGTCCCTGTTCGAGTCGGTTTGCAGGAGGATAGCACCGGTGGCATCACGCAATGCATCAGTGGCTATGGCGAAGGGTTTAGAGAGATCAGGGAGGCGGAGGATGGGTTGGGAAAGGAAGAGCTTCTTAAGCCCGTCAAAGGAGGTTTGGCACTGGGGGGTCCAGAGCTACGCAGCAGTTTTCTTTGTGAGGTTAATGAGCAGGCGGGCAACATCCAAGTATGAGGGGATGAAACACTGGTAAAAGTTAGCAAACCTGAGGAATGAGTGTATGTCCTTGACTTTCTTTGGGATAGGCCAGGAGGTGATACCATCGAGCTTGACAGGGTCCATAGCAAGTTCACCTGATTTCACAATCATACCAAGATATTCTACTTCCGGGGTGGCGAACTTGCATTTGTTGAGGCATAGATGAAGGTCTGATTCCATCATGTGCCGGAGGACACGGTGGGTACACTCGGTGTGAGATTCATTGTTGGGGGAAAAGATGAGTAAGTCATCCATATAGATGACAAGCTATCCTTTGGTGATCATATCTCTGAATGAGTCATTCATAAAGCACTGGAAAGTCGAGGGAGAGTTATTCATGCCAAAGAACATGACCATGGGTTCAAAGAGGCCTTTGTGGGTGATAAAGGCGCCCTTCCACTGATGGCCATCCTTGATGCATACATTGTTGTACCTCCAATGGACATCAAATTTGGTGAAGACATTAACTCCTTTAAGCTTGTCGATGAGGTCGGAGACGAGGGGTAGGGGGTAGGCATCGTGGATGGTGTGTTCATTTAGGTATCGGTAGTCCTGGCATGGATGAAGTTTGCCATCCTTCTTTTTAACAAAGAAGAAAGAGGAAGCTTGCGGGGACTTAGATGGGCAGATTTTCCTGGAGCGGAGGTTTTTATCAAGGAAGGCCTCAGTTGCTTTCTGTTCTTCTGGGGACAAAGGGTAGATTTTCCTGATCTTGGAGACAAAAGATTCATCGAGGTTTATTTCATGATCATATGGTCATGATGGAGGGAGGGATTCACAGTCTTTCTCTTCGAAGACTTTGGCAAAGTCAGAGTACTCTGGGGGTAGGGTGACCTCCTGGGTCTGAGTTCCTGCTTTTTCCACAAGCTTGGTGGCTTCGGAGTAGCAGGCAATGGTGGCTGAGGGCAGGATATATGGTCCTCCTCAGGTAACGCGGTTGATGGAGTAATGGCTAAGAGTTTGGTGTTGCCATTGTTTCTCCGACTGGATATCCAGGTACACATGCAAATGCTTGTGAGTCTTGGGTGTAGTATTCACACACCGAATCGAAGTTTCTCTGAACCCTTGGAGAGGTGAGGTGCCATAGTGGGAGTCGTGTCGCTTTTGGTCAGCAACATAGGTGTGGTATAGATCTGTGGATTGGTCAAGGATCTCAGGGATGAAGATGGTCTGCTTTTCCCAGTTGATCATTGGGTTAGCTAGGCAAAGCCAGGGGAGACCAAGGATATCGTTTTTCTTTCTCTTTCTGCAGTTCATGAGGTAGAAGAGGACCTTTTGGGTTACCCCTTCTCCAACAGAGACATAGAGTTTGGTGAAGAATAGGATATCTCCATTAGAATTTGCAGATTGGTCTACATTTAGAACATGGATTGGTTGTTCAAGGCGGGTGCAGGGGAGTTGATGTTTTTGGGCAAAAGCCCAGTCAAGGCAGGAGATTTCTGCTTCAGAGTCAACAAGAGCAGGAGAGTTGACGACTTTCATGGTGTGCGAGGGTACCATGAGCTGGATGGGGATACACATAGCTCTATTTGATGTGGATACTAGTATAGGCGCACAGGAAACAAGGCATTTGGGAGGTACTTGCATTAAGGAAGTCCTCTCTTTTAAAAATCCTTTACTCCCACGGCTTCTACATGAACATCTTCATCATCATCCTCGTCCATGAGACTGGGTATTTCTTCTTCTGCTTTGGCAACTTTTTGGTCAGCCTTGGGATATGGGGGAAGGTCTTTGAAGGTGGGGCACTTATTGGAAAAGTGACCCGATTTTCTATAGTGGAGGCAGAGTTCTTGTTTGAAGCAGCATTCTCGCTCTTCAGGGGTGAGTTTAGGGATGTGGATGGCATCCACATCCATTGCATTGGGGTCTTTGTCTCGAGGAGTCTGAGTGGGGCAAGGGATGAAGGTGGGGGTCGAGGAATGCTTGTGCTGGTGAGCGACAAGCTTAGCATGTTTGTGTTGATTATCAAGACAAGAGGTATTCTTGATCCAATCATCAATGGTGGTGGGGATGATATCCATAAGGTACACCTTTTTAGAGAGTGAGGGGAGAATGCCTGTGGAGAAGTAGTGGCAGATGGTGGCTGCCTCATTGAGTCCTGCCAAGCTAACCTGGTTGTGAAATTCTGAAATATACTGGCTGAGGGACAATTGGAAGGTCCCGTCACATCACTCATTGATATGATAGGTGGCCAACCAGGTTAGGGCATTGGCGGCAGTGTTGGGGCTCTCAAAGTGGGCCTTGAACTTTTTGATGAACTTGTCCCAAGACCCTAGGGTCATGTTGGTTCCTTGCATGCTTTCTTCCATAAAGGTATCTGCCCAAGTGAGGGCACTTCCTTTATTCATAAGCAACAGGGCGAAACCTATCTTCTTTTTGTCTGTGGAGTAGACATTGATGTTAACAGCGAGGTACCATTGCACAGAGCGAAGCCAGGGCATGGCATCACGTTGCTTGCCTGAGAAGGCTTTGAGTTGGGTAAGGCGAAGTTCAGTGGGCTTGGAAGACATCAGGGATGTGGGGTTTGGGCTAGGTGGCGAAGGGGGCATCATAGTTCCGGAGCTGGGACTAGGGGGCATAGTGGACCTCCAAGAAGAGGTTGTGACAAGTGGTGGTGGTGGGCGGGGGTGCTACTTCAAAGGTGATGGAGGGGCCGAAATGGCTGCGATCTACAACAAGGGTAGTTGTGTTTGAAGAGCTTGAGCCTTTTGTTATGATGGGCGCGGGTAGCGTCAGCTGTAGACTCAATGTGCAACCTAAAGCTGTGAGGCGAAGACGAGGGGCATAGGTCCTGAGCGCAATGCACAGAGACTAGTCACTACTCTACCTTTGCAAGTATGTAGTGACATCGAAGACGATGATAGAATATCCTCAAGCAAAGACGCTGCAAGGCCAAGTGATATGAGGGGAGAGCAGAGGGGAGTGAGAGGGTCAAAGATGCAATAGATTGCTATCTCGAGTAGGCTCAAGCTAAAGTTACAGGCTTGTGCTACACCTCTATATATATGTGTGGGGGACACACACAGACCAGGCCTAAGAAGAGCCTCAAAGACAGAGAAAGACATAAGAGGAAAGAGGATAAGCATCTATGAGTAATCCACAGTATGAATGAGTAAGAAGAAGACTGCAGATTGGAAATAAGAAGCAAATGCACAGCAAAGAAGATCGGAAGAGAATGTGCTGTGGCACGAGGGCTGCAGGAGCAGTAGAAGAGAAGCTCGGGTGAAATACCTGAGATAAGGATCAGCGACATGAGGTGTTGGAAGCAATAAGTGAAACAAAGAAGCAAGGAGGGCACATGGTGCCAAAGGAAAGAGTCCAAGGGAGAAGGAAGCAGCATAAGCCAATGGGGGAGGTTAGCAAAGGGACAACAGTGATCCAGGGTGATATGCAGTATCAGAGACCATAGGTCCAAGGGGATGATGTTGGGTATATGCCAGTAGGATGACTGGCAAGGCATGGATGAACCAGCAAGGGCAGCTGGTGAGACATCTAGAGGTGCAACAAGAGGTGCCGCGGCTAAGACAAAGAGAAAAGAAAAGGGGCCATAGACCAATCATAACACATGCCAACTCATCACACATGATTTTTGGTGGCCCAGTCTCACTACCCAGGTCTACCACTATGTCAAATGCTGTACACTTTGCCAGCAAAACAAAACCAATACCCATTCCACCATTCCCCCACTCTTCCCGATTAAATCCCTTGCCTCCTAACCCTTTCAACAGGTCTTCTGTGATCTTATCACTGACCTGCCCTTGTCTAACAGCTTTGATAGACTGTTGGTCATGGTTGACCATGGGCTTACTAAGGGAGTAATTCTCTGCCCTACTAAGAAACACATCACTGCAGAGAGTGTAGCAACCCTGTTTTTCCACAAAGTCTATCATTGTTGGGGCCTCTATGACAAAATCATCTCTGACCAAGGACCACAATTCACATCAACCTTTGCTCAAGAACTTGGAAAGCTCCTGAAATACGACCTCTCTCTGTCTACCATGTACCACCCTCAGTCCGACAGTGAAACCAAATGTGTCAACCAGGAGGTTGAAATGTACCTTTGGATCTTCTGTGGCAACAACCCAACCACATGGGCAGATCATATCACCCACACAGAATTCATGCACAACCACTGCCCCCACTCTGTCACCAGCAAATTGCCGTTCTACCTCATGTATGGCTTCAAACCTCATGCCCTTCCCATAGTCCTGGCAGAAACACCGCTCCCAGCCCTAGAAATACA
>JBBPUL010001122.1:0-11476 GCA_038094675.1 Spongispora temasekensis
AAAGAACAAAAAATCTTATTATGCAAACATACTATTGGCCAGATATACATAAGGACGTAGAAAGATATGTAAAAGGTTGTGATAAATGTCAAAAAACAAAGACAAAAAGAGAAAACAAAAACACTCCTCTTCACCTAAACGAAATCCCTTCCTACCCATGAGAAATCATCTCCATCGACCTCATTGGCCCTCTTCCCAAAAGTCAAGGAAAAAATGCTGTCTTAACAGTGGTCAACAGGTTTACGAAAATGATCCACCTCTTTTCCGTGACAACAAACATCACATCCCTAGGAGTGGCAAAAATATTCAGAGATGCCATCTTCCCGCTACACGGCGCACCCAAAAAGGTGATATCAGACCGAGGACCTCAGTTTGTGTCCGAATTCATGAAGGAGCTATACCAAATGTTGCATATCCAAGCAAACCCATCTACCGCCTATCATCCGCAAACCAACAGTCAAACCGAATGGATGAATGCTGAGGTTGAACAATACCTACGGCTATATACAAATCACAGGCAGACCGACTGGGCAGAATAGATACCAATGGCAGAATTTGTGCATAATCAAGCACAATCATCATCCACTGGTTATGCACCTTTTCTTCTGAACAATGGACACATACCTACTGTATTCCCAGACTTGAGGAGACAAACAAAAATACCAGCAGCAAGGGAATTCATCGAAGGACTAAAAATCACTCGGGAAATTGCTACACAGGCACTTTAAAGGGCAAAAGATGATATGAAGCGATTCTACAATAGAACAGCTAAGGAATGCCCTAACTACCAACCTGGTGATCTTATCCTACTAGAGGGAACAAACATTCGGTCAGACCGCCCGGCAAAGAAACTGGATGATAAATGATACGGACCTTTCAAAGTCCTTGAAAAGGTTGGATCTGCATCATACCAGATTAAATTGGACAAGAGCTGGAAAACCATTCACCTAGTATTCCAAGAAAGTCTAATACATCCTTACCACATTGGCGAATTTCCCTCGCAAAAACATCCTCCCCCTCCTCTGCCGGATATCGTATCAGGAGTCTCAGAACAAGAAGTGGAAGGAATCCTAGATTCACGAGAAAGAAGAGGAGGAATAGAGTATCTTGTACATTGGAAGGGCTTTCCACGAGAGGAATGAACATGGCTCAAGGAAAAAGAGTTAAAAAATGCCCCTGATGCCATCAAAGATTTCCACCGCCGACACCCGACGGCTCCACATCCCCAATCTACCATGAAACTCTGCATCTCCTTATTCGAACAACCCGACTTCCTTGAATACCGTAAACGCTTCAATAAATACCCTGACTCCATGTTCAACATTCCGCCAGTCGAGGACGACTTGGCCTTGAAAAGGGGATAATGTTAGAACTTTTTAAATTTCACATCTTCACATGTCACGATCTAACCAATGACGTCATTACGCATGTAAAACACATGTCTAGTAGTATATAAGTAGTCAATTCCTTGTAATGTATTCCCTAGTTTCGATATTCTAAAACTTTCATTCTCTTCGAGTGATAGTAAGGAGCTTGACTCTAACAGAGTTCACAAAATGATCCTTTTCGGGCTCTGGAGCGTCGAGAGTGTGAGAGAGTGAGGGAGTACTAATACTGTGTAGTGGTGAAGCAGTCCTGTGTGTGGCAGGCCTTCCTTTGGTGGGTGGGGCGCAGCCCAGCCCGAGCCTTTGGATCTCGGACCAGCTGACCGGATGTGCCAAGACCTGGAGCGGGAAGACTCTGACCCAAAACCGCAGGCAGGCGACGCTGCAGCGTGAGGGAGCATAGGGAAATCGGCAACGCCAGCCCAACCAGAGGAGAGGCAAGACTGACGCAGGCTGTGTCAAGCCCTAGGAATGGGTGGAACAAACTTGGTGTGAAGAGGAGCGAGTATCTCAAGTGAACGCCAGTATCGCAGGAATGCATCTGAGGACCAGCGACCCAGGGTCTTGACGATGTCTGGAGAGACACCTGAGAGAAGGAGCTCTGTTGGGCCACCGATACGAAAGGAGTGACCTGTGGAGGTCGGGATTCCATGCCGGCCCCAGACAGCATTGCAGTGGCGGAGCAGACGACGCTTCGTGAGGCAGTGCCAGCCCTGATGTGAATGGTAAGAGAAAAGCGGGATGTTTGGTGAGGGACTGTTAACCCGGAGGTGATTGACAAGTGCTGAGATAGGGTCTGCCAGGCCCAATTGGCAGCAAATGCAGACATCTTCCCCTCGGGATCTAGCAACCTTGGTATAGGGCAGGTGCAGTAAACGCGAGCCATTCTCGTTGAGAGGGGGAAGCAGATCCTTGGTACAGGTCACCTTGGATGGAATGAAAGACCCTTCCCACTGTGAGAGGATCTCACCCAGACGTAGCTGACCCCACAAGGCGCATGAAGTGGCCGCTAGACAACAAACCTCAAGGGGATCAGTGGGGGAGAAGTTGGAAGCGAGGATGACTAGCATTTGTCGAGTGATAGGTGGGCATGGTGGATGTCTGGAGGAGGAGGGGGTGAGGTTTTCAACCCCATTCAAAACATACCGGAGGCGGGTGCCACCCAACCAGGGCACATTGTTGTATATGTGCCAGGCTTGAGTGCAGCAGTCTGGGACCTCACTGTGGACCCAGCGATGGAACGCACCCGAGAAGCCACAAACCCGCACAGAAGATCCTCACTGGCAGGTAAGCGAAGGTGGCGGGGAACCTGTTCAAGGTCACAGAAGGCATGGAATTGACTTATGACAGTGCAATACTTGGACAGAGTTGAGTCCGCCCAAGCATGATCAAGAGCCAGGTGAACCTTGGACCGTGAGACGAATGAAAGAGGAGTTGCAGTTGCCTCATCTGCAAAGTAGGCCAGTACAGTGGCAAATTCACGCGCGAGGTTTGAGAGAGCAGCCTCCATGCAGGTAGCGAACAAAATGCTTATTTGTTGCAAGAACAATACTAATATACACACACATGGGAAAGACAGCACAAAAGTTACATGAGCGCTACAAAGGCTCTCAGATAATGGGGAAGTGGTGGAGGCCGGTCAAAACGTGGCATGGCAGGGAAAATGCCCCATGAGGGTGGATCAGCAATGTTGTCCCCCGACTTTACCCAAGAGGTTGACAGCCAAATGTTGTTATCGCGGAACAAGGAAACAATATGACGAAGAATGACATTTTGGGCTGCATTGCGAGAGCGTCCAGCTGCCAGAGCCCCAACAACCCCTTGGTTGTCTGAATGAAAGACGAGATGGCAATCCCGAAAGTCTGCATGGATGGCAGTCCTAAGACCCAGATCGATGGCCACCATTTCAGCCCAACTAATATCCCGACCTTCTGAGGCCCAACCCTCCAGAAGATGCCAGGCCAACCAGTGGCCATTGAAGCAAAGGCCTATACCGAAGGAAGTCGAGGCATCCACAAAGAAGGCACATGGCAAACTAAGCAACCACACCAGTCAGCACTGAGACATGCCCGCCACCAGGAAATATCATCAAGAGTTGAAGTGGGAATGCGGTGCTGAATGAAGGGGTTGGCAGATTTGAATGAAGCAGCAAAACGGTAAAGTGATGGTAAGCAAGAGTGGCCTTCCGAAATGACCAGAGTGCAGTGTTGAAGGCAGCCAATGACCTGCTGACATTTCTTAAGAGTGACTGAGGAACCTGCGGTCCAGAGTTCCAGACGAGCTAGGTATTTGAAACGCTTTTTGACAGGAATTGAAACGGACTTTCCAACAAGGTCCCAAACAAAACCGATATAGGGGAAAGAGGAGGCAAATGGAATGTGTTTGCTGGATGACCAGGGCCAGCCAAGCTCAGATGCGGTGTCAAAAATGAGTGATTCATCAAAGGAGTATGTCCAAGCAGGAGAGGTACAAGAGGGCAGAGGGTAACGAAAGAAAGCAAAATCATTTGCCCAGCGAAGCACGTCCTCAGCCCCCTTGTGCTTGAAAATGGTGACAATAGCATCACCAGGACGACCAAAGAGACCACTTGAGCTAGAGCACCCAAATGAGGCACAGTGATCGATATAGACACGAGTAAGGCCATCCAATTCCAGCATGACACAGACCAGGTGTTGGTCCTCCGGGGCAATGGGAGAGCAACGATGGGCTGCATCAACATCAAAAATAGCCACCTGGGAGCCCGGGGGAGCCGAGGCCACCAGAAGCCAGCAGTCACTAAAGGTGCCCCAATCACAGACAAAAAGAGAAGAGTCAATCATGGAGTTTACAGAAGGAAAGGAGCCGTCGCGAGGGAAAGAGTGATCCTGAATGAGCCGGAACTTGGATGCAGAGCCCGGCTTTGGAATAACCCCGAGAGGGCTTGTGCAGAAAGGGCCAATAATCTGTTCTAAGCGGGAAGGAGCGAAAGGACTTGTGTAGTGACCCTCCCAGACCTCAGAAGACACATAGTCTGAAAGAAAATCTAAGTGCTCCAGAGCCGACTTGTGGTTTGGGGGAATGAAAGAAGAAGCAAGAGTGTAAGAGTCCGGAACGCCAAGACGCCAGCCAAAACGGATACCAACAGGAACATCAGAAAACTGAGAGAGCAAGCCTGCCACTGCAAGTAGTTCCTCCCACCTCCGCCAGTGGAAGGGAGTAACAATGGGTAGGAAACCCTCACGGGTCACAGTCCTGCGCTGAGTGAGCCCCACCACAGCGGGAGCAGGCATGTTTACGTGCGCAGCCAGAGTCTGTGCAACCTCGGCCATTGAAGCGAAAGCAGACCTGCTCACCCTTAGAAGTCTGCCAGACACCCTGGATGAGGGAGAGAAATTTGGTCGTGGAGGTACCACAGGCCCGGTTAATGCAGGCCCGGTCACCACAGAAGATGCAGCGAAACCACAAAGGGGCCAGGCGGAATTTGCCTGAGGGGCCTGACCCCTGAAAGGGCAGCTGAAAGGAGGGGTCAAGAGGCCGCTGAATCGAGGTAGGCCGAGAAGCAGACCCAAGAGAAGGAGCTGCATAGGCAGAGGCAGCCAACACAGGAATAGTTGTGGACCGGCCCCGAGTCCGGGCCGAGTCCACAATGTGGTCCCAGACCCAGGACTGCCAGGTCACAGCATCAAAGGAGGAGTCTGTAACATAGTGGCGGCAGACAAAAATGTCATAATTCAGATAAAGCTTGAAATTCTCGAAGAAGTCAATGCGGGAGAAGATACCCGCAAAGTGTTTTTCCCACATGCCAGCCACCTCCTCGCCATGCCGTGGCAGATAGCAACAAATGCCAGCCACCAGGCGAGGATGGGCATGAAGCCAGTCCTCAACAGACATGTTGGGTTCCTCCTTTTCATTCAGCTTTGGAGGAGCAATCTTCAGGCCCCCATCACCAATGGTAACATTCTGATAAGAGTCATCCTTGGAGGAGGCTGCCAACAGGAGTGCCCCAGTGGCCAAAGCATTAAGGGGAATGTGAGTGGACCAGTTTGCCCGCAGGATGGTGATCACCTTGGTAGGAATGGTCAGTGCATGACCATCCAGGAGAGATGGGTTGGCAGGAACCGCCCTATCGATGGAGGAGGCTGCAGTGGTAGCCAGCTGGAAGCCTGGAAGTAAGGTCCATACACTCGGGTCCGGCAGATCTGAAATGACAGCAGTGAGCCACAGTGAAAAATCAGCCAGACAGAGGCAGCACCAGGGCAGGAGCCCAAGAGCAACAGCGAGTAAGGTAAGGCAGGAAAGGTAAAGCAGGTACATGTAAGGTAAAGCAGGTACCTGTAAGGTAAGGCAGGTATATGTAAGGTAAGGCAGGTACGTGTAAGGTAACACAGGTAAGGTAAGGCGACATAGGTAGGGTAAGGCAAGCCGGGGAAGGGAAACGGCAAGGTAAGGCAGCATGGCAGAGGGAGAGGCCCACCTAAGATGCGAGTCCCCAGGCCAGCATGAAGCTGAGCCAATTCCTCAGAGAGGTCGAGGCCCGGAGCCATCACAGCCAAATCTCATCGAATCTGTTCAACCTGGGCTGGACCCGGGTTGTTTGCAGCCAAGGCCTGAAGTGCAGCGACGGCCACCGACCGAATCCAAGAGGAGTCCGGGTCAGAAGGCCCGGCCACACCCGCCCGAGGGGCAGCGACCACCGGAGGAGGGACCACCGGGGAAGGAGCAGCTGAGGCACCATCCTCGGAAGGGGCCAAACAGTCCAGAACAGAGGCTATATGCGCCCGCCCCGGAATCCGCAGCAGGGTAGGACCGGGGGGAGCAGGTGAGGCTTGGGCCACATGCTGACGCCGTTTCCTGGGACACACCACTGAGGCAGAAGAGCCGCCTGAGAGAGGGTGAACCTGGCCTGCCAACCGAGAGGGGGTCTGGAGGAGCGCAACAGGACTCGAGCGCTCATCCGAAGGGGGGTGCAGGTGTACCTCTGGGACCTGCTCTGCTGCCGCAACCGCAGCAGCAAGGGAGACCCGCGACCGCAGAGGTGATCCCACTGCAGAACCAGCAGGGGTTGTGTCCCCAAGAGAGGCGTCATCGTCAAAACCCACCCCAACACCCGGAATGGAGTCACTGGGGGAGACCGGACGCTGGGCGACAGCCAGGGGAGGAGAAGCGTGAGCACGAGTGCGAGGAGCCATGTAGGGCGATGCGTGAGCTCTGAAGATCGAGAAAAGCGTAGGACAGAAAGCAACGCGTCAACGTCGAAGAGGCGTCGAGGGAGCCAGGAGCGGAGCGCTCAGGATATATAGCCTCTTCGACGTCGGAGCCCGAAAACCCACTTACGGTGACGATTTACAGTCACCGGAAGTTCCCGTTACATGCTGTTGACAGAGCAGGCGATCAATTTTCCGGAATCATCTTACTTCCCCTTTTACTCGCCCTAGTACACATTCTGGTGTCGTATATATCTTATAATGTATAGACTTTCGTGGCTCCCAACTGTATACGTTATGAGATAGTCTACTGTATTTGCTTTCATCCCTCTCAAGATCAGAAGAAGAACCTTACTGCTTACCAAATCATTCGCTTGGTGCTGCAACAATCACGACCGTGCTCATGTTGTCGAATCATTCTCTCCAGGTGCCCTGACTCATGAACGTAATTTTGTTTAATTACCTGAGACTGCATCTCTCCGAGGTTTCAAGGGCAAAGGTTTCGTACATTTTGCAAAGTAGTTTGGGACTCGTGTGGTCGTTGCCATGTGGTACTGTATCTCCGCGACGCACACTTGTTCTTCTTTCCCCTTCCTTTTATTGTCTCTCTAATTGCATGTAACTAGAATCAAGAGGGCGTGGTCGAGCGTCCGGCCAAATATCGAGGCGGGGGACAGGGATGCATTTTATAATTTTTCTTTTTTCACATAAATTTCATCGTCACGTCTGCCTTGTGTTCTCGGTATACGCCAGAGCATTGGACCTTAATCTCCAGATTTACTAGGGGGCATGATGGTACACGGCTTTTTAGATCTGCACATGTCCCTACATGAGGCTTTGCTACTGTAGTGGGTGGTGGGATTGGAAGTCATATCCGTATCTGACTTTACAATGCCGATGGACGGCGGGAATAACGTCCCTTGACGGCCACAGTAACTGGAAAGTAGGGGAGAATGTTCTGGGGGTGGGGGAGGGGGTGAAATGCGACGTCGCGCGCCGTACGGGAGTTAAACTGGAATAACATCTGACGTACCTCGAACACAACGTGCACTTCGATGGACGCTGTCCTCTGCAGCACTGTCTGGTACAGGTGCATTGCGTCGTTGGAGCGCTGCGAAATAGTATTAGTAGCATCTCACATTCCACCTTCGAAAGCCTTCGTGTACGATGACGATGACATCCATCCTCGAGCGCGCCGAAAGCGGAATAAGTGGCCGCGAGATTGAAGAGTGGGGGATGTGAAGTGACGGGGGGGGGCGCCACGGTGAGTTTCAAGTTGGACGCCGAGGGTGGGGAAGACGAGGAGCGTGATTCTGATGATGATGGGGGTGGTGGTGGTTGTGTGGTGTGTGTGTGGGATGTGGGGACGAAGGGGGGACGACGGACGGACCGTGTAACTTCACTTGCTGGCAGGTGCAGCGCGTCCAGATAAAGCAAAGCTCAAACAGGATCCGTGACGACAGTTAAAGTAAAGATGGACGGAGGATATTATAGCCGCGAGTTCAGGGATCTCGGCGTGCCCACTGTGTGCTCCTTCTTGCGCCTACGATATAAAGAAAGAAAGAAAAGAAAAAAAAGGGCCGCCCGAATCGAGTCAAAACAACCACTGGGACACGACGACAGACCAGACGCACGTCCCACGCACGATCCGCCCGCTCCCGTCACGCGCCCGTCTGTGATTCGTGATTCGGTACTATGTGAAGTGCATCACCGGGAAAATCTTAGATATTGCCATATTCATATTTCAATTATAATGGATTATAAACATGGAAGTATCAGGCATTGTCACGCTGTGTTAGGGCAGCTGATGGCCGACGCAGGCCATTGGATGACGGTGAGTTCGAGGTGTGTGTGGTTTGGTGCAAGTAAAAGTGTACATATTAACAATTTGAGATCAATCGAGATTGATAACCCAGTCTACATAAAACCTCGGAGAGATGCAGTCTCAGGTAGTTAAACAAAATTACGTTCATGAGTCAGGGCACCTGGAGAGAATGATTCGACTGTCCACATACAACATGAGATAAGGACCAACCTCGTCACACGGTCGTGATTGTTGCAGCACCAAGCGAATGATTTGGTAAGCAGTAAGGTTCTTCTTCTGATCTTGAGAGGGATGAAAGCAAATATCTGAGCATGTCTCCTGAACTACCATCAGCTGACAAAACGCGTGATTTCTCTGCATCGCGTAATATTTCATCTACGTGCTCAGCGGAACCAGAAAGGTGAGCAACCTTGCAGCAAGCAGCATGCAACGCGAGCAGCTTGGGCGAAGGGACCGGAAGATGTTCAGGATCCGGTGTGGAGAGTGTGATGAACTTGCGCGCAGAAGGCAGCCTCCGCGGAGCATAGTATTTGACTTCATATTGATTTGGCGTCGACTGTAAGTCATGTATTTCCTGATAAGTGTAATGGATGATATGTGCAGCACTAAAACTCGCCGTGGCTTCGAGGTATAAATCCAACCGATCAAACGCATCATGCACGTTCATTTCCATAGTCATGACATTGGTCAACGAATGAACGTTCGGTCCATTGAACTTGCTGACGTCATAACGGAACCGCGCGAGTACGGCCAAAATGGAAGAGGAGTATTCAAGCTACGCATCAGATATTGAGCTATCCATTGTAACTTGAGGACACGTGGACACGCACTTTCAGATTGTCTTCGGTTTTAGGAGTTACACCAAAGAATATGCCCTCCGGAATGATATGAGCACACTGTGTACTAACCACGCTTTCTGCCAGACCAAGTTGGTTCAAGTATTCCTCTGGTGCTTGAATGTCCATGGAACCCGTCACGACACATGACCATCCGTCTCGAATGCGAGCCTATCAAAAAGAATTGCTAAAAATGGATGAGAAAGACGGCTGTTAACGAACGCGATCTTTGGCAGCCTGGTGATTCTTTGGGGCTTCGGTGATGTCAACCTTCATCTGAGCTTTTGTGGCCTCGAAGGAGGGCCTTGAAGGGTGATCGCTACTACTCGGCGTTCGACCTTTGAATTTCTTAACTAGGAATACTGTTCAGCATGGTCAAAATGACATGACAAATGGAAGTTTCACAAGCTGTGATGACGTGGAGCTCGATGAAAGTGCCGACATCTGTGAGATCGTTAAAGTCCTTGCGCGAATGAATACATCGGGCAATCTCAGATCGTAAACCTCTGGTAGGAGCATGAAGGAGGAAATATCCAAGAAGCCGGGCATAGCGCAGCTTGGCTTGGTGTGGAGCAACTTCCGCTTCCGCTTCAATATTAAGGCAGACATTGTAAGCACTGAAGTGAGTTGGATCTTCGTCGGAGATGCGTTGCGCCTCAGGAGATTTGGCACTTGGGAGTGGAGTGCCAGGCATCGGTGGCGGTAAATCAGTAAGAACACGAGGGACAGTGATTCGGAGCTGCTTGCGTATTATATAGTAGGGTTAGATTAGTCAGCTGCTGCATAATGACATCGCTTGTAGTGTTACATAAGCCCACCCTCATGCTGTGGATCCATGGATCAATGGGGGGTGACAGATTGCTTCGCTCAGCAACCTTCTCTTTTTAGTCTGCCCCGATTGTATGTGGAACTCCCATTGCGAAGTTGGATGAAAAAAAAAATGATACAATCATTCTCGTGAATCGAAGAATGTGCATGATCACTGAACATCGATACATAGTACTACGAACGCAGTCCACCAGCTCGCTCGGCGTCGTCTCCTCGCGCACCCGAACCGTGATCAAACTGTCCGTTGCAGCCCATCGGTACTGCACCCGTCCCCGGGAAGCCACCAATAATACCATAAAAGGTTGTCTCAGCCAGACGAAAAGGCGCCTAGCACGCGTGTCGAGATCAAACCGGGATTCGCCATCCACGAAATCGTTCGTCGATCATGAGACTGGTCCAAGGATGGACAACGAGCAGCGATTTCATATCGGACACATCATCCGTCCTCCCGATTTGCACATCACCTAGAACCGAAGACGTAGTGGAATAATCGGAGCGCCTGGAGTGAGAGTCTGACCTCGAGTGGGGATGGACGTGGTCAAGGGAGAAAGCAAGACAACTCAGTCTTTGTCCACCAGTAACGAGGCCCAACAGCGAGTGATTATATAGTTGTTGGTATAAACGAAAAATCTTGAAAGGGTCAGGCAAAGATGCCTGCAATCTGGTCACCATCCGGATCATTTGGTCATCCTCCAAGGACTGTGGAAGATGATGAGACACAATTTGATCGTAATTAGTGAGATCAGAGGGTAGGTAGCTGGCGTGACCGCCAAAGATACCTGTCCAGGCGAGTACGGTGATTCTGATGGGGTGCCAGAGTGGTCATCGTCGTCGAAGGGGAACGACGGATGGACCGTGCAAAACTTGTTTGAAGCATGTCCAGATGAGCAAGCTCAACAGGATCACGACATCCAAAGTAAAGATGGACAGAGGAATAGCCGCAAGTGCAGGAATCCCGGCATGCCCACTGTGTGCTCCTTCTTGCACCTACGATTTAAGTATAGAAGAAAAAGGCCGCCGCTTTTCATGCCATCCCACTGTTCTCATTTCCTATGCAGCAATCATGTCCGAGCCCCCCGTGTCCATCAACTTTTGACAATGCATCTATTAGCATGTACATATAACATAACAGTGGATGCAATTCTGACCTGTCCACGTCTGTGTGTGTGTTAGAGCCGAACTCTTCACACTCACTCGAAGAGAGCAAATGCTTTAGAATATCGAAACTAGAGAATATGATACAGGACTGAACTTACTTGTATACTATTGAACATGTGCTAAACACATGTAACTACATCAGCAAACCACCAAAAATCCCCCAGAGCCCCACAGAATCCCACAGAACCATCACTAAAGCTACAGTGCACCCAGAAATCCCCAGCATCCCAGATGACTAGCATGCTAGATGCACAGTAAACT
>JBBPUL010001124.1:0-11471 GCA_038094675.1 Spongispora temasekensis
TTCACAACCTGCTGGCAAGCACAAAGAACTACAAAACTTGTGAGTATTTTGCTTTGAGATAAGATGAATGTACATACTACAATGGCTGAGAAAGCATACATGTATGTGGGCATTGTGTGATAAGTAGATATAAAATACTTGATTGGTGAGGCATTGCTAGTGTACCAGAAGTTGGTGTGGAAAGTTTCAAGAATTGCATTTCCAAACCAGCAGATAACATTTCCCTGATTACCTATGATAAAAAATACAATGATTATTATGATCAGATACAAACTTTTTCATCATGCTTATAAAAAAAAAAAAGCCTTTTGGTGATCTGAAAGCTGCTCTAGATGAGCAACTTTCCAAGCTGATATTGAGCTGGATTTATACCAGCCAGTTCTAAAGCATCATTAATCACAAAAAAAAAATTCTGCATATTTTTTGGCATACTCAACAGCTTATGAGCGCACGTAGGTAGGCTTCTTCAATAGTTACAATGTATATTGAGTCAATGACAAAAGATAAAGAGAAAATAACCTATAAGTACTTCCATTTCATCCATCAAAAGAACTTCTGTTACCATACATCAGTATATATAGGATATACAAAAACAAATGACTTACATTCATGCAACACACTGTTTGCTTCTAAAACCACCTTCTTTAAGGATATCTTGTATATAGCCAGCACAGTCTTCCTGGAATACAGCCAGCCTATATTATTGACCATGTCATTAATCAAGGCATGCCATGCATTTGTTAAGACATTTTGGACATTCTTTGGATATGAATGTGATGACTGAGCATTGAGAGTGTGACTCCTGAATGAGTGACCATGACCGTGGTTGGCTCCATCTGCAGATGGTGTGTGCAAGACTGATAATGATAGTGATGGTGATGAGTAATGTGAGAAAGCAGCCCCTCTAGTTACTTGAAGCTGTTGACTTGGAATATGTGTTTCCACACCAGAAGCCTACATAGTAATTAGTGGATAAATTGTAGATGATAAAAGGCTTACTCTAATCGAATTAGTGGCATCTGGCAACTTGCCATGTAGCCCCAGGCCATGCTGCTCTTGCTGTGTAGAGAAGGGAACAAAACAGCTGAGACAGAACTTATGGGGAAATAGTGGTGGTGGTCTTACTATTGCAAGCCCTCCATGGTGTCTAAGTAGCTGTTGGAAAATGCTGCAACGAAGATAGCCAGGAGTTCATTTGAGTAAGTGTTGAGGATTATTTGCAGCTAATCTGCCATGTTGTAGCTCGAATTACTGTTAGCAAATGCTAAATCTGAGGTGGGTGCTATGTCATCCATAGCACCATAGTAGTTGTGGGTGAACACAGAATCAGAGGTGGTTGCTGAGACCACTGATGCCACCCATTGGTTGGGCATTGGGTTGGCATCTATTTCTAGTGGCATTGCAGCATGGCCACTGGAGGGAAGGCTTTGATTGTATAAATGATGAGTATGATCCACCATAAACCAGTGGACTAATGGAAAGCTGAGGGAGAAGAGGTTAGTGCTCCAAACCACTTACATATATACAATAAGACCTACTGTTCTCAGCATCTCCTGGCACTCTTCTGGATGATTTGTTTTATTTTGGTTCCTCTTTGGGAAAGGCCATTAGAGTGAGCTGCTTCATTCAATTGCTGAAGGGCCATCGAGTGATTCCAAAACATGCAGCATCTTTTATGGAACTGTGCCTATTTGAGAGGGTGATGATTATTTAATCAAGGCTATTGTTATGATCGGCCCCTCTTTTTTCTTTCTTCGCTTCTTTTGTCCTGCATTACTTAAACATGCACAGCCTCTTCCATTAGTCAGCATTAATGGCTGTGTGTTTTCTTTATCTCTTATCTCTGACCCATATGTTCCACAACATTCCATGTAGTTCTATCACACACAGCCTTCTGACTTGTTTCACACTTTGCATAACACATTTCCCTTATCTCTAAGTTTCCCTTTTTGATCTCTCTCTCTTATTGAGCTGTAGCACTGCTTGGTCTGTGTGCAGGACTCTTACATATAAATAGGGTGTAGCACGAGTGGTGTAACCTTAGCTTGAGCCTACTCGAGATAGCAATCTATTGCATCTTTGACCCTCTTGCTCCCCTCTGCTCTCCCTTCGAACCACTTGACCTTGCAGCATCTTCGCTCGAGGATACTCTACCTTCATCTTCGACATTGCTACATACTCACCAAGGTGGAGTAGTGACTAGTCTCTGTGCATTGCGTACAGGACCTATGCCCCTCGTCTTCACCTTGCAGCCTTAGGTTGCGCATCAAGTCTGTGACTGACGCTACCCATGCCTGTCATAACAAAAGGCTCAAGCTTTTCAAATGTGACTACCATTATTGTAAATTGCAGCCATTTTGGCCCCTCCGTCATCTCTGAAGCAGCGCCCCCACCCATCACCACCACCCATCGCAACCTCTTCTTTTTGGAGGTCCACTACACCCCCTAGTCCCAGCTCCAGAACCACCATGTCCCCTTCGCCACCCAGCCCAGACCCCACACCACCGATGTCTGCCAAACCCACTGAACTCTGCCTCGCCCAACCCAAGGCCTTTTCAGGCAAACAACATGATGCCATGCCCTGGCTTTGCTCCATACAACAGTACCTTGCTGTAAACGTCGATGTCTACTCCACTGACGAAAAGAAGATAGGATTTGCCCTGTCATTTATGAATGACAGGAGTGCCCTCACCTGGGCTGATACCTTCATGGAGGAAAGCATACAAGGAACCAATATGACCCTAGGGTCTTGGGATGAGTTCATCAAGAAGTTCAAGGCTCACTTTGAGAGCCCAACACCACTGCCAACACCTTGACCTGGTTGGCCACTTATCACGTCAATGAATGACGTGATGGGACTTTCCAACCCTCTCTTAGTCAGTACATCTCAGAGTTTTGCAACCAGGTCAGCCTTGCAGGGCTCAATGAGGCAGCTACCATCTGCCATTACTTCTCTATGGGCATCCCCCCTTCACTCTTGGAAAAGGTGTACCTTATGGACACTGTCCCCACCACTATCGACAATTGGATCAAGAATGCCTCTCGTCTTGATGACCAGCACAAATGTGCTAAGCTTGTTGCCTGCTAGCACAAGCACTCCTCGACCCCCACCTTCATCTCCTGCCCCACTCAGACCCCCCATGACAAAGATCCCAACACCATGGATGTGGATGCCATCTGCATCCCAAAACTCACCCCTGAAGAGCAAGAATGCTGCTTCAAACAAGGACTCTGCCTCTACTACAGGAAAGTGGGTCACTTTTCCAATAAGTGCCCCATCTTCAAAGACCTTTCCCCATGACCCAAAGCTGACCGAAAGGTCACCAAAGCTGAAGAAGAGATGCTGGGCCTCATGGATGAAGACGATGATGAAGACGTTTACATAGAGGCAGTAGGGGTAAAGGATTTTTGAAAGAAAGAACTTCTTCGACACAAGTACCTCTCCAACGTCTTGTTTCTTGTGTGCCTGTACTAGTATCCACATCAAATAGAGCTATGTGTATCCCCATCCAGCTTATAGTACCCTCGCACACTATGAAAGTCATCGATTCTCCTGCTCTCATTGACTCTGGAGCAGAGATCTCCTGCCTTGACTGGGCTTTTGCCCAAAAACACTGACTCCCACAAATCCACCTCAAACAACCAATCTGTGTCCGCAACATAGACCAATCAGCAAACTCAAATGGAGATATCTTGTTCTCCACCAAGCTCTACATCTCCGTCGGGGAAGGAGTTACCCAAAAGGTGCTCTTTTACCTCATGAACTGTGGCAAGGAGAATGTCATCCTTGGCCTCCCCTGGCTCCAACTCATGAACCCAACTATTGATTGGGAAAAGCAAACCATCTCCATCTCCAAGGTCCTTGATCAATCTGCGGACCTCTACCATGCCTACGTCACTGATCAAAAGTGACACAACTCCCACTACCATGCCC
Source organism: Spongispora temasekensis (assembly GCA_038094675.1). NCBI lineage: Eukaryota > Fungi > Basidiomycota > Agaricomycetes > Boletales > Boletaceae > Spongispora > Spongispora temasekensis. Next base: position 3,935 of record JBBPUL010001124.1, read on the forward strand.
CACCTCTACAAGGATTTGGAGAAACTTCGATTTGATGTGTTAACATGACACCTGAAACCCACAGGCACCTTTACATGTACCTTGATATCCAGTCCAAAAAACAGTGGCAGCACCAAACCCTCAGCCACTACTCTATCAACCGCGTCACCTGAGGAGGACCCTACATCCTACCCTCTGCCACCATCACCCGCTACTCCGAAGCTACCAAACTTGTGGAAAAGGTGGAGATCCAGACTCAGGAAGTCACCTTGCCTCCAGAATACTCAGACTTCACCAAAGTCTTCAAGGAAAAGAATTGCGAATCCCTTCCTCCATCACGACCGTATGATCATGAAATTAACCTCAACAAATCCATTGTCCCGAAGATCGGGAAAATCTATCCATTATCACCAGAGGAACAGAAGGCAACTGAAGCCTTCCTTAATGAGAATCTTCGCTCTGGGAAAATTCACCCCTCTAAGTCCCCACAAGCCTCCCTCTTCTTCTTCATCAAGAAGAAAGATGGCAAACTACGTCCATGCCAAGACTATCGATACCTCAATGAATACACCATTTGTGATGCATACCCCTTGCCCCTTGTCTCTGACCTAGTCAACAAGCTCAAAGGAGCTAATGTCTTTACCAATTCAGCATCTGTTGGGGTTACAATAATGTGCGCATCAAGGACAGTCATCAGTGGAAAGGCGCTTTCATTACCCACAAGGGCCTCTTTGAACCTATGGTCATGTTCTTCAGCATGAACAACTCCCCCTTGACTTTCTAGCATTTTATGAATGACTCATTCAGAGACATGATCGCTGAAGGATGGCTTGTCATCTACATGGATGACTTACTCATCTTTTCCCCCAACAACAAATCCCACACCAAATGCACCCACCATGTCCTCTAATGAATGATGGAACTAGATCTTCATCTATGCCTCAACAAATGCAAATTCGCCACTCCAGAAGTGGAGTACCTCAGCATGATTGTCAAACCAGGTGAACTTGCTATGGATCCCGTTAAGCTTGATAGAATCGCTTCATGGCTGACTCCGAAGAAAGTCAAGGATATGCATTCATTCCTTGGATTTGCAAACTTCTACTGGCGTTTCATACCCTCCTATTCTGACGTCGCCCACCCCCTCATCGACCTCACCAAGAAAACCACTGCATGGCTTTGGACTCCCCAATGCCAAACCTCCTTCGATAAGCTTAAAAAGCTCTTCCTCTCACAACCCATCCTCCACCTCCCGGACCTTTCTAGACCCTTTGCCGTAGCCACCGATGTGTCATGAGATGCCACTGGAGCTATCCTCCTACAAACTGACTTAAACAGGGATTGGCACCCCTGTTTCTACCTCTCCTAATCATTCTCTCCAGCAGAATGGAACTATGACATCTTCGACCACAAACTCCTTGCCATCATCCGCGCCCTCAAAGCATGGCACCACTACCTCCGTGGATCACAACACCCAGTCCAGGTCTTCACTGACCATAAAAACCTGATGTACTTCCGTCAACCTCAGAACCTCAACCGCCAACAAGTGCATTGGCTTCTTGACCTTGCAGACTTCGATCTCAAAATGACCCATGTCCCTGGCTCCCTCCTTTCTGGCCCCGACACCCTTTCCCACTGCCCTGACAGACTCTTGTCTGAGTCTGACAACCAAGCTGTCACCCTCCTCCCCGAAACTCTCTTTGTCCGAGTCGTCGACTCCATCCTCACCACTTCTATCCAAAAACACTCTGTTGATAACAAACTCATCACTCGCCTTTGCACTGACCTCGAAGGGCCTGCCACCACCCCCAATTTCTGCAACCACCTCTCCGATTGGCAATTCAAGGAGAACCTCCTTTACTATCGTGACCGCATCTATGTCCCAGAACCTGAACGCCTCATGGTCGTCCAACGTGCCCATGATCACCCCTCCACCAGCCACCCTGGATACCTAAAAACCCGCCAACTTGTTGCCCATGACTTTTGGTGGCCTGGCTTCACTACCCAAGTCTGCCACTACATCGAGGGCTGTGCTCTTTGCCAACAAAACAAAGCAAACACTCACCCTACCATCCCCTCACTCTCCCTGATCAAGTCTCTTGCCTCTAACCCCTTCCAACAAGTCTCCTGCGACCTTATCACTGACTTGCCATTGTCTAATGGTTTCGATAGCCTATTGGTCATGGTCGACCATGGGCTTACTAAGGGGGTAATTCTCTGCCCCACCAAGAAACAAATCACCACCGAGGGAGTAGCCACCCTCTTTTTTCACAAAGTCTACCATCATTGAGGCCTCTACGACAAAATCATCTCTGACCGTGGCCCACAATTCGCATCTACCTTCGCTCGGGAGCTCGAAAAGCTCCTGAAATATGACCTTTCCTTGTCCACCACCTACCACCCTCAATCTGATGGTGAAACTGAACATGTAAATCAAGAGGTTGAAACGTATCTCTGAATCTTCTGCAGAAACAACCTGACTGCATGGGCTGATTATATCACCCATGCAGAATTCACACACAACCACTGCCCCCACTCTGTCACTGGCAAATCGCTGTTTTACCTCATGTACAGCTTCGAACCTCATGCTCTCCCCACGGTCCTCACGGAAACATCACTTCCTGCCCTGGAAGAATGCCTTAAGGCCCTGTCCACAGCAAGGAATGAGGCACTCACTGCCCATGAACTCACATGCCAGGTGATGGCATCCAGAACACACTGCTCTTTTACCCCATTCTCCAAGGGAGACAAGGTGTGGTTAGAGGCAAAGAACCTTAATCGCTGCATCGCAAACCCTAAGTTCACACCAAAAAGGGAAGGACCCTTCATTATCACGGACGTCCTGTCTCCCCTGACATATAGACTCTGACTCCCAGTGACATGGAAGATCCACCCCATGTTCCACGCTTCCCTCCTATCACCCTATCACAAAAACAGCATCCACAGCCCAAACTTCCCGGCTTCACCCCTGGAGCTAATAGAAGGTGAAGAAGAATACAAAATTGAGAAGGTTCTATGCCACAGAGGAACACCTCGTTCCCACATGTTCCTGATCCGATGGAAGGGATATACGGCCAAAGAAGATTCCTGGATTCCAGAGCAGAACTTGAAAAATGCAAAGTCCGCCCTTCAGGAATATAAGAACCTTCACCCGAAGGCCTTCCCTCCCTCAAAGCAATAGCTTTCTCGCCTCACAATGCCCACCATTGCCTTCACCCCTTCGCCTCTTTGTTTCTCTTTTACCATGTCCAATGTCTCTACCGCATCTATCTCGTCTCCCTCTTCTTTGTCCATTTCAGTACCTCCTACGGAGGACCATTTTGCTTTGCTGCCATATACCCCTTCTCTGTCACTGGTCAATGCTCCTCATCATGAGGATGCTGTGGTACTGGCAGCAGACAGTGCGCCTTCCAGCCCTGGCACTCTATATACCATCTCTGTCCTTGAGCCGCCTGCCGACGCCTCAACCCCAGTAATTTCCATGGATATTCTCCTCCATGCCCACACCCTCAGATCTTCTGACCCCACAGATAATAAGTGCAGTGCACTCCACAAATTTCTCATGGACTCCCACATGTTTATGGGGATCTCTGCCTTCACTGACCTCTCCTCATTGTTTTTCCTCCTCTTCATGGTTTATCTCCAGCTGGAGCACCTCCCCCACCTTTTCCAATCCCTCATCGGCAATGACCACTGCGGCATTGCCCTCATCGGAGCCTCCATTCGAACCATCCACTTCAGGGTCATCAGACACATCCATGACCTAGCTCATCAGATGGGATTTCTAGAATTTGTCCAGGATGTTGATAGGTATCTCCGAGAAACAGCCACAATCTTTATTCCCACTAACATCGCCATCTCCGGATACACCCTTCATTCTCCCTCCCCAATGCCCTCAGAGATTATCCAAGACTCAGTTCCCATGGCTGATGAGACCCCCAGCACTTCATCCTCCCCTCTCAACCCCATGGAAGCTCTGGCTATTGATGCCCTCCAAGCTCGCTTCAACCACATCTAAGAGGCCACAGTTCAGTGACATATCTTACAGGGAGACTTACCCTGTCCAAGTGACTACAACTGCTACTGGGACTCATGCTTTGTATGCCATAGGCTTGGGCATATCAGAGTGCACTGCCCCCACTACACATGCCCATTCTGCCACTGCCGCTCCCCCGGTTACACTCAGGCTGCCTGCCCCTTCTGCAACCATCATTCCCTGCCTGGATCGTCCTTCTTCTCCGCTTCTTCCCACAGCTCTCACCAATCCCGAGGATTCTTTCAGTCCTACACCTTCTGCACTTCTGGCCACTCTCAGCACTCTGGCCATGTGCTTCCAATACCTCCACCTCAGTCCCCACCAGCATTGAATGAGGATGATGACTTTTGCTTCAACTCTGTCAGAGAAAGCAACATGTGTGGATCGCCTGTCAGGTCCTGCCGTGATTTGTAAAGAAGTGGTCTCACTAGGGTTTTGATCCTACTAAGGGGGTAATGTTATGATCAGCCCCTCTTCTTTCTTTGCTTCTTTTATCCTGCATTACTTAAACATGCACAGCCTCTTCTATTAGTCAGCATTAACAGCTGTGCGTTTTCCTTATCTCTTATCTCTGACTTATATGTTCCACAACATTCCATGTAGTTCTATCATGCACAGCCTTCTGACTCATTTCGCACTGTGCATGACTCATTTCCCTTATCTCCAAGTTTCCCTTTTGATCTCTCTCTCTTATTGAGCTGTAGCACTGCTTGGTCTGTGTGCAGGACTCTTACATATAAATAGGGTGTAGCATAAGTGGTGTAACCTTAGCTTGAGCCTACTCGAGATAGCAATCTATTGCATCTTTAACCCTCTTGCTCCTCTCTGCTCTCTCTTCGAACCACTTGGCCTTGCAGCATCTTCACTCGAGGATACTCTACCTTCGTCTTTGACGTCACTACATACTCGCCAAGGCAGAGTAATGACTAGTCTCTGTGCATTGTGTGCAGGACCTATGCCCCTCGTCTTCACCTCACAGCCTTAGGTTGCACATTGAATCTGCAACTGATGCTACCCACACCTGTCATAACAGCTATATTAGGGCAAACCCCAATTTCTATCAGTTCATAAGCTTGCTAAGGTATTGATGCACTGAAGGATTGATAACTATGTACTCACCTGTAGGTGTTGTTCCAGGCATGAACCCAAGCTGTGTAAAAAGAAGTATAAACACTTGGCTCCTTCAGAAAATGAGGATTGAGACTCATGTTTCTATTGATGTGTGCCTATCAATATGCTGGTCTACACTCCATGTGTCATCAACACCAACAGCCCAAAGGAAGTGGCATCACAAGCAGTTTAGGGTGAACTTGAGGTTTATTAGTTCAGAAGTATGGCCAGAGGATATGGCAGAGACTTAGTAGCTATTGATAAAAAAAAACAGAACAGTGTACTCATGGGAATAAAACTGCCATGTCATGTTTGTGTTAAAGATCACAGAGCTCAATCATGGCTGAATGGTAAGTCTACCAGTATAACCCTGTAGAGTCTGCCATGGGTCCAGATGTCATGGTGGTAGTGATACCCCACAGGTAAAATGCTCCATCCATGTTCTTCAGCATATTCACTAGTGACTGAGCATCCAATATCTTGCCATACACAGTGCTGGAGAAAATTCCTGAATGGTGTACTAAGACCAGCCATGAGGATAGGGTATCTGTTGCACATGTCAGGGGGGGAAGGAATATATAAGCCTATTGTCATTGTACCTTCATGACACTGGGTTTGATAGACATCATTGCCACCTTTAACCCAACCTTGAGGCCAGCTAAATATTGTGTACATTACCCATAGTGAGGATTACCTGGGTTTCTAATGAGCACCTAGCAAATCCAAAACAATAAAGTACTTACCACTCACATCAGCCCACTCAACCATGACAATCAATAAGTTAGCACAGAATCCACCTGGGTACTGTCCTCATTCAACCTGTTGGACATCAATGATCCAAGGCTTCTCCAAAAGATCGATTGTAAAGTTTTTAAATTTCTGTTCAACTGGCACAAGGTAGTTACCAGAGTGACCTATCTCTGTTTTGTGATTTCCAAGACAGAGTGACATATACTGAGGTAGCATAGTTGAAGGAGCACAGTGGTTGGGCATTCTGTAGTAATTGCAACATAGAATAACTTTACACAATATAGTATGCATGAATGACAACACAATATGCAAGGTTTGTACACAATGATATTACACATAAGTCATATGGCATGGCCATCATTGTCAGGGGTGGGTGATCTGTAGCCCTTAGAAGAGGGCTTTATCACTGCATATCTCTCATTAAATAATTTAATACCACTATTGCCTAGTGCTGTGCCATTCAAATGTAGAATGTGCCTTAGTTCTCTGACCTGTGACTCTGTCCTTCATAAATCAGCTTCTGCCGCCTCACACTCATCCATTGTGATGGTGCACATAACTTCAATCTCTTGAAGCTGAAGGTGACAATACTGGGCCTGTGCATTGGAAGTATAATGGCTTGCCCTAGCAAGCTGTAGCATGTGTAATGATTTGAGGTCCTTGACCTCCCATGACTTTTCCTCTGGAGCCTGGATGCAATCATCAATGATGATCTACATTACATTACACTGACCTACTGATGTGTACACCACCTTGACCTTTTTATAGGGGTCCTGACTAGCTTGAGGAATAGTTGCCCCAGATGGTAAAGAGAACTGCAGGTAGGTGCATTTTTGTGGGTGTGACTGCACACTCAGGCTACCAATGTCGGGACTCAGAGAAGAGTTAGGTTTTGCTTTGGGAGTAGGCAGTGTCATAGGTATTTTCACTGAATGTTCTTGGCTAGAGATTATGGTGCTAAGTGGCTAGCTATCTGATGAGGTGGGCATGCCTGGGTTGTTGGTATGAGAGCTACTAGCATATGTCACTGAGAAGAGTAATTGCTTAGTAAAGATTGAAGCTTCATATACATACATATTACTGTCACATTTTCTGTCGAATATCAGTTTGCCGAAACACTAATTTGGGCATGTAGCCAGACTCCTCTGGACTCTTATGTAAGTATCACGTGCCACATTCTAGACCATGACATCATAGCTATGTCATTCATACATCATTAGTCCGTGCGCACATTCCAGTAGTATATATAGTGGGTAGATACATTGATGTATCATTTTCCCTAGTCTCGATATTATAAAGCATTTGCTCAATTAGAGTGAGTGTGAGGGATTAAGTCCTAACACCAGTTCGCGTAGCAACTCTTCACGGATCCCAGGAAGGCAGCCTTTTCACCTGGGAATATCTAGTCCCAAACACATACAGCATGTCGTTTAGATTACAGTAATACAGACTTCGCATGCACCCGTGTGCGCTACGACATTCATCCCCGTGTGAACGGTCACTCCTTCGAGTAACGCTCCTTTCAACTCCTTCAACTTGTCCCCGTAATTCGTAATCCGCGAATCGATATCAGAGAGCGTAAACTTCAGTGTTCGGATCCCTACAGGTAATAATTAGATAGAACAGGGCAAAAAGTGCTGCGAAAACCAACTAAAATTCCCC
>JBBPUL010001125.1:0-11466 GCA_038094675.1 Spongispora temasekensis
ATACCAAGCTCATCTAAAATGTCACACCCTCGAGATAGTTCACTATTGGAAGCAAGGTCACTTGGTCCTAGATATCATCTATAAAATCAAGAGTGTGCATAATTGTCAGTTTAGCCAGAAAAAAAAAAGTCTGAACAGCAGATAATTACAATCATTTTCTTCAATCATTGCCTCCTTGACCTCCATGTAATATTTACCTTTGTCAGAAGCATCTGGGAATGCATTGTAGGTAGAGGTGGTAGGATGGCATGAAGTGATCTAGCAGGGCATAACTATCGGTCTCTACTAACCACAAAGAAAAGAACAATGGAATAAGGGAGGACTGCGACTTAGGTCACAAAGATGCAAGAGGTTAAAGCTGGGGCTCAGCTCGACTCTTGGCTGCTTTATATATGTCTACTACTATTAAATACATGAGGCATGACTAAGCTACATATGTCTAATATGAGGCATTCTAGACTACTGATGTCATAGAGTCCAGACCCTTGACACATTGGTGAGGTCATATCATGTGATCAGTCTAGATCAGTGATGTCATATTATATAAGCAGGTGTGTAACACTGTTGAGATCATGAAAATGAGGGGAGTTTGAATAGGATTACAATACTACCCCATCTTTAGGTTGAGATATTCCAGATCAACTGGAGTCATAAAATAATGAAGAGAATTCTTGAAAAGTCACTCTTTTCGAGGTGCAGCTGGATTTTTTCTATAAAACACCTTTATTACCAGAGAAGCATTGGCAAGATTATTGGTAGATTGCCATGTGACATCACTGACATTGTATTCTTTTCATTTAACCAAATAAGAGAGAGTCTACATTGAGTGGATGGAGAGTCGAGAATATATTCTACCTCAAACTCCTCAGAACCATCTTTAGAGATATGCACTGCATCAGGCTTGCTAACAGATTGACCAGGCAATTGATCTTTAAATGGTTTGACATGCGAGATATTAACAGTAGGATGTATCTTTATTCTGGCCGGCAGTTTTAACATGACTGTATGTGGTAAGATTTTCAAAATCTCGAAAGGTTCAATCCATTTCAGAGTCAACTTCACAGAAGCATAAGGTAAATTGTAAATGATCCATTGATAATCAGATGGATTCTCCAATGACATAATCCGGTGCATGATCATTTCTTTTCAGCCTGCACTTTTATTTTTTTTGCATTAGTATGAAGGGTGTTTTCTACTTCAGTGTATGCTTTTCCTAATTCTGTTTGGAATTGTCCTGCAATGGAAGGGTCATTCTTTATCTTGAAACCCATGTGTGGCATGTAATTCTGAGTTACTGCAAAAGGAATGCTACCAGTAGCTCAAGTAACTATGTTATTATGCACAAATTCTGCCATTTTAATATATTCTGGCCAAGAATCCTGTTCTTTGGAGATGTAACATCATGTTTACTTGCTCAGTATGTCTGTCTGTTTGCAGATGGTAGGTGGTGAAGAAGTTTTGTTCGATCTTGAGCAATTTACACAAATCTATTATAAATGCTGATGTGAATTGTGGTCTTCAATCTGATACTACCATTTTTGGTAGTCCATGTTTGCATCAGACATGGTCTCTAAATAAAATGGCTAGTTCTTTAGAATTGATATTTTTTGAACATGGCATAAATATGACTTCTTTCAAGAATCTGTTGACTACTACACAGATGGCATCAACACTTTTAACAAATGGAAATCCAGAGATAAAATCTACTGATATATCCTTCCAGGGATGTTTAGGAATTGGCAAAGGTGCTAGTTTGCCTGCAGGTGGTTGTGAAAGTGCTTTTGACTGAGCGCAAATTTAGCAATAATCAACATATTCATATTCATTTATCTCTTTTTTCATTTCAGGCCAGAAGAAGTGTTGAGAAATGGTAGAGAGTGAGCACTGTTGTCCAGCATGTCTGGTAATAGGCGAGTTGTGACATAAGGTTAAAAGTTTGATCCTCAATCTAGGAGGTACAAAAATGTGATTGGAGTTGTTGATAAAAACAGATTGTAGATTATCAAACCAACAATTCACTGATGCAGGTATTTTCATGTTTTTTGACATTTTCTATAATTTCTCCAGGAATGAGGATTCTAGATGTACATCATTAATAATAACCTGTGATAGTAGAACTGTAATATTCTCATTAAGGTTTTGCACTGCATCACCATGATCTGGTCTTCTTGATAAAGCATCTACTCTATCATTTGTAGATCCAGGTTTATAGATCAACACATAATTATATTCCTTAATGTAGCATGCCATCGAGCTTGGCATGGCAATAGGGTTTGTGGTTTTTTCCAATACAGTATTGGACTGTCACTTGCGCCACCCACCACCACTTGCACCAAAATGGAAATCAAACACTGCAAACCTACAAAAGGTCCCCAGTAGTGTATGGAAAAATTATTTATTGTGCTAAGGAGTAATGATATACAAAAAAAATAAAAGTTATATTGCTAGATGTCATATAGCATTGGAAATAGGGTGTAAAGTGTGTGGTTTTTCAAGTATATTAGTGCTGGGTATTCTCCTAGTCAACCTATTACCATAGAATTTGCATATGTTATCTATAATACTATTGTCACCAGGTCTACATCTTAATTACTCTTGATCTATGTACAAGTGACTTGCCAGTGACATGCTGGGAAGGAACAGCTTTCCACCATTATATGGTGCGGCAGAAGCTGCAGGGTGGAAGAAGTTCACACCAGTTCAATATGGAGATGAATTCATGGCTAACAAAAGAAGAAGAGGTCAATATGAATAATTTTTGTCTTGACTATGCTGCATGAGGCTTTCTGCTCAATTACAACTTACTAAAGCTGCATGTCGACACAATCTTATGAGCACGTCTTGGAGAAAGCTTTGCAGAGTCCGGAGTTGGCCAGAATTGGATAGACTGCTTTGTGGAATGGCATTCTGATCAGTTGGGTCATTACTGGAGCTTCTTCCTTGACACCAGTTATGGCCGTGCTGTTAATAAGATGACACATCAAGAGTGGTTCAAACTTCTGGGAGATACAATGAAGACATACCAGATTGAAGAAGATTGTTTATGGGCAGCAGATGAGACAGGATTTCAACTGGGTGGAGAAGTCAAAGAACGAGTATTGGGTCCAGTGAGGGCCAAACTGCAACATTAGCAACATGATGGCAATCACAAAACTATTACTGTGATTGTGACTATCTATGCAGATGAAGAAAATCTGCCACCAACTGTAATTTACAGAGAACAACACTTCTCAACTGAATGGTACTAAGATAATACTTTGAATGCAAGGTCAGTACTCCAAAAGCCTAACAAGACAATGCTGTACTGACTTGAATGCTAGCATTGTCTACTCCCCGAAGGGCTGGACAGATGGAGAAATAGGACAGCTTTGGATTGAAGATCTTGATCATAAGATCCACATGAAAGCTAATGGGTGCAATCATCTTCTTTTCATCGATGGGCACAATTCACATTACATAAGAGAATTCCTAGACTATGCAAGGGTCAACAGCATCCACATACTCTGTTATCTACCACATACCACCCACATCTACCAAGCTTTGGATGTTGGTATCTTTGGAGTTCTGAAGCATTACTTGACTCTTGAATGTAATCAGTACATGAAGGACACATGACAAAAAGTTGGAAAGGGAAACTTCCTACCTATCTATGCTCATGCTCACAAAATGGCACTCACATCAGAAACTATATGTGCAGCATTCTGAAAGACTAGAGTTTGGCCTCTAAACTTGGATGCTGTCTCGACTAAAATGATGGCACACAGCTTTGAAACATCATGCATAGGTCACATGCCCCTTCCACAGCTGAGTCTTGTTCTTGTTACCTCGAAAGCTATCTGTCTATATTAGGCAAAGAAGTATGCAGCCCAATCAGTGTTCAACATCATACCACCAACATCTGACACAGACATTCTGTCATCATTGGCAGTGTTTGATATACTCGATCCTACTATGCTTGCCACAGGCCCACCAGGTGGAGAATCCACAGCCAATCTACCTGTTTGTAATGTGGCAGAGGTACTTGAGTCAATGTCAGCATCATTTCTGGTGAACGAAACAACTCTTACCTCAGCGATGAGTCAGTTGCCCATGTATCAACCATCACTGATGATACCCACTCGAAAGTGGAAACATGAACTATTAGACTGAGAGCCAGAAAATGAACTAGAGTGCACCTATCAGGAAGCTCTGTGCCAGTCACTCACATGTGAAGACCAACAGAAAGCATCCTCTGTTGAGTTGCAGTCAGTGCTTGTTCTACAGGCAATACACTGCAACAGAATCATGGGTCAGTTGGCTGCTCAGAAAGAAAAGCAAAAAGAAGGAAAGAAAAGGAAGGGAAAACTTATTGGTAATGAGATGCCCAGGTTGCTGACCAGGGATGCCTTCTACAATCGAGTCATTGAGTTTGATAAAGCAGTAGCTGATGAAGAAATGTAGTGCGAGAATTAGAAGAAATAAAAGGAAAGTTGAGTGGAGGCACTGTAAATGTGGAAAGAGGTGGAAAAGGAGCGGAGAAAGTGAAATGCAGCTTGCAGAGATGTGTACAAGGAGGAACTCGAGACCTGAAAAGCTGAAAGTGACTTGGCAAAGCTGGAGAAGCAGAAGGCACATTAGGATCAGCTAAAGCTTGGAAAACTCAAGAAGGCACTACCTAAGCCAATTATTGAGAGTGCCAACTTGAACGTCAAATGTGGTGGTGGGAGTGATGATGATACCAATGGTGATAGCCCAGATAAGAGTTAGATAATTATTATAACTCAGTGATTATATAGATTTGCCTCTTTGGGGCTGGCACAAATGGTGGTGCTGTGCTAATAAGAAGCAAAAACTTTGTATCACTCTGCACCTTGCAGGGTGTTCTCGATGCTCTCCAATTTTTTTTAATAAGCTGCCAGCATATATAGTGACATATTTGTAGTGTATGATCTATGTATAGTTTGTGTTGTAATTAAATATGTGCTAATGAAAAGTTGTTGGTGCAAGTGATGGTCCAATACTGTACTCCAGATTTTTATGGTCAGTTTAGATCTTAAATCTCAGACTTCTAATAAGGTAGTGACACCATTTCTTGAGAGCACGAATAATGACTGCCATTTCTTTGTCATAAATAGAATAGTCTGCTGCATCAAAGGAGTGTAATATAAAGGTGCATGGTCTCTAGAGACCCTCTTCACAGTGAACTAAGAGCACTGCTCCTGTAGCAATGTTTAAGACATTGGTTTCTACCCTCAATTCTTTTGTACTATCAGAGTATGTAAGTAGTGGGTGGGACTTTTGTGAATTTTTCTTTTAAAGATAGATAAGCTTCTGCTTGCACAGATCTCCAGGATCAAGAAACATCCTTCTTTGTCAACTCCATCAACAGCTTTGCTGTGTGTGTGAAGTTTTCTATAAATTAGTGATAATAATTACAAAGTCCCAGGAATGACTGCACCTGTTTTACAGATTGTAGTTAGGGCCAGTCTGCAATAGCTTTTGTTTTTGAGTTTTGTATGTCTACCTCACCTTTAGATATGACTATACCCAGATAGTCGACTTTATCCTTAAAAGAAACATTTAGAAGATTTGCAGTATAGATCATTATCCCAAAGAACCTATAAGACTTCCCGAATATGTTGAGCATGCTCAGCATGAGACAGACCAGTAGTAAAAATAATAAGATCATTAATGTAAGTGCTAGTATTATTGTATTGATTATGGAACAGGTCATCCATCATGGCTTGGAATGTCGCCGGTGTGTTCTTGTAACCAAAATACATAACAAAGGGCTTAAAGGAACCAAAAGGAGTGATGAAGGCACCTTTCCATTCATCTCTTTCCTTTATACGAATGTTCATATAGCCCCATCAAAGATCCAGCATGGTAAACATGTTGGCATCATGTAGCTGACAGTTGATCAATGCAAGGTAATAGATAAGCATTTGTAACCATACCCTTATTGAGGTATCAGTAATCCATCTTTTTTTTCATCTTTTTTTGGTATAAAGAAGACTGGTGTTATTTGAGGTGACTTTGAAGGTCTAATGTATCCTTTTTCTAGTTCTTCATCTAGGAATTTGTAAATCTCTGCAAGCTTAATTTGTGACATGAGAATGACATGACCCTTCTTTAGTATGAAGTCAGGGTGTAAATCAATTGCATGATTCTATGTTTTTCTAAGTGGCATTTGCATTGATTCTTGCTCAGAGAATACATCTAGGTAATCATGAAATTCCTCAGGAACTTCCATTTTTATTATTTTTTGCTCTTCCAGAGATATCTTATTGATTTACATGGCATCATACTGGTTAAACATCATTGTATGATTGATCCAATCTATGGATGGATTGTAATGATGGAGAAACTCATATCCTAAGAAGACTGCATTGGTAGCTAAGTTTGATACATAAAGAGTCAGTGAGAATGAATACACTATCTGGTTTTCATCCTTCATTTTCATGTTAATATGGCAGACATGTGTTATTCCTCATCCTATGTTAGGTGAGCCATCTGTGTTCCTGACTTCTATGGATCAAGGCAACTCTTCACATGCTATGGCATTAGCAGTCACAAAACCTTAGTTGATGAAACAATGAGTAGCACTAGTAACTATCGACCAAAGTGGACACCTAAACTGAAGAACGGTCATTCTTTTATAGTTTTAACTCCACTTCTAGAGCATTTTCTCATAAATGCTATGTTTTATATGGCATTATTCAAATTTGGTGAGGGATTTCATAAGTTAGATCTTTTTTTTTTTGTATTTGTGCGAAATTAAGCACAATGTTTTTCTTCTGGGGTTGAGCTCAAATGAGGATTCACAACAGAATTTTCATCTGATGGGCTACCATATCAAGATGACAGTTCATGTGATGGAAATGAGATAGGCTTATAGTTTTCATTCTAAGCCATCTTGGTGAGTTCTCGCATGTTAAACACTTCATAATTAAACAATGTGGATAAATCAATAAAGTTAATTACAGGTTCTACTTCTTCCCATTCAGGCTTGTCATAGTACATATCAAACAGATCTGAAACAGGAAAATAGTCCGAATCACTATTTTTTGTATTTACAGAATTTTTGTAAGTAGGAACTGATTTAAAGGAAAAATTGTCTAAGACCTCAGACACCCTCATATCTGAAGTTGGTGCTAAAAACCCACCTTGGCATGAGCATCTACTGTGAGCCAGTCTTACCAGTAGACTTCTGCTTCTTCCGTCATCTATACCTGATGGTAGACTATTGCCACTGGTTGCAGCACTTGTGGGGGCAGGAGTGGAGATTTCTGACTGTTGGAGGTGCCAGGATGTTATAGAGTACTCTAGAGCCTGAGGAGGGAGAGTAGAGATTGCTGCTCTTACCTCATATAAGGAATGATTACAGGGGTGGCAAGATGGATTTGTAGGACACATTGCCCAAATGTGGCCTTTGTTTTGACAACCGAAGCAAGTTCAATTATCCAGAGCTGATGGGGCATGTGGGATCTGCTAATCTATCTCCACTGGTGTGCCTTGACTGGGCTGAACACTAGTCAGAGTGAATTAGAGGATAGATGTAGGGGGGATGAGAAAGAGGGCAAGCACCAAAGGGTCGAGCGCTCTGCACACAAGGAGTTGCCAGACCAATATTGGGCTGAGCCAATGCAATCCTATTAAACTTCTGGTTGATGGTAGTATATGCCTCCACTAATCCATTGAAGTCATCATTATTGAGTGTTTTTCTATATAGCTTGTGTTTAATATAAATCTTGTATTGCACTGCTCTTTTTAGCAGGTGTACTGCCTCTTCCTTACTACATTTGGCATCTGAAAATAATGCCAAAAAATCCCACATAAAAATAGTGAAGTCACCACTTTGCTTATGATTGAGTAATTTTTTGTAGGCCTTTTGGCGAAGAGTACCTATTACAAAATATAACATGATGAGCATCTCATTATCAGCCAAGGTTGGCCAATCATCAACATCTTCCTCCTCATACTTCTTGAGGAGGATTATTGTGAACAGAGTGGCATCTTCCACCAAGTGGCTAATAATTGTATATGTTTCTTTGTGCTTGTCTAGCTTCTTGACTTTGAGATATAGCTTTACCTTCACCCACCAAAGGCAGAAGGTGCTTTTGTTACTATCCCATAGGCCAGAATCAATAAGCATTCTCTTAGCCTTCATAGTTATGTCCAGTTGTAGGCTCGACAACTGGTCAGTGAGGTCATCAATTTTCTGGGACAACCTGAATATGCTTGGTTATGTGAAAGGTGGTGGTAGCAGCATAAAGGTTAGATGAGGGCGGGGTGGCTCTGTAAGCATCAAAAAAGAGTTGGAGGAGATAAGAGGAAATATTGGCTGCTTCTAACTGAAAACTAGTGTTTTTAGTCTAATCTCACTTTAGTTTTGGGGTGATCTTTCAAATGGCTAGAAATTCATATCTGATTGTGCACATTAACTAAAAAAAACAACCTGCTTGCCACTACTATGAAGAGGGCTCCACAGGGGTTTCATCTTATGAGAACAAGTCTTATATGCCAGCTCGGGACTGGAGAGTCAAGGAGGAGGAACCAGGATACTGCCTGGCTACAGCTGATGTTTTAGTATGCTGAGACTGTGACTCTTATGGCTGCACTGACTCACTATGTGCAAAAGAGATTGATTATTATTTGTTGGTGACTAGGCATGTCCTCTTGAATGAGGTCAAAGCCCTAGCAAAGCAAAGCAACTTATGCACCTGACATGTATAGCTTAAACAGTTTTGTATAGGAGTTGTTGTCTTCTGGCTATCATGTAGCAAATATATTTCTGATAGAACAATGACCACTTTACACCTATGGATCAGCTTTCCAATAGTGTGTAAATGATGATGAGTGGTGTGCTTATGTAACTGGCATAAATGAGTAGAGAAAGATGCATGAGCAGCTTCGACCTAATGAAGTGATCTAGCAGGGCATGACCATCAGTCTCTACTAACCACAAAGAAAAAGAACAATGGAATAAGGGAGACTATGACTTAGGTCACAAAGACACAAGAGGTCGAGGCTGGGACTCAGCTCAACTCTTGGTATATATGTCTACTACTATTAAATACATGAGGTGTGACTAAGCTACATGTGTCTAACATGAGGCATTCTAGACTACTGATGTTATAGAGTCCAGACCCTTGACATTATTGGTAAGGTCATATTACATAATTGGTCTAGACTAGTGATGTCATCCTATATAAGCAGGTGTGTAACACCATTGAGATCGCGAAAATGAGGGGAGTTTGAATAGAATTACAACATGGCATGAGGAAGGACAAGAGATGAGATAGGATACTCACATTGACTGGATGAAATCATAACTGAAAGGTCAATGATAGCCATTTTGGAAGGACCTGAGACATCATTGGATGCAGCCCATTAGGATGGAAGAAAAAGAATAAAAGAAAAGTAAGAACTAACTGGCAGCAGGAAGGGAGAAGTCATCAAATATACAAATGACTTCTGGAAACTTATGGACTTCATGCACATGCTTAATAGTGCAGTCCCACCTGTTCACAGTTAGAAAAGGGGCAGAGGAGCTTGTTCCCTTCAATTCAGAAGGAAAGAGTCATAGATCCAAACTAAAAGGATGCTGGAACAAGATGATAGCTCTAAGTGTGGCTCTTAGAAGTAACCTTTCTAGCAGCAAGACAGCCAGGGAAGGAGCAGGGCAGCATATGTATATGGGTTTGATATTTTCTTTTTGGGTGTTGGAGTAGGAAAGAGGGCATAAGATTGGATTAAAATATGGAGGGCAGAAAAAGAGAGGACATAAAGGATTACTTAGGCTTTTATGATTGCAATTCTGCTATATACATATGTATCTAATAGAAAGGAGGTGATAGGGAATAGTAACCTAACCTCAACATTTAAGACCAGAAATGCAGAGAAGGAATAAGTGCTGAAGCAGAAATTACTTATAAAGCTGAGAGTGGAGACTAGGAAACTGCAGGTAGGAATTAGAAAAGTGAGTGTGGAGACTAGGAAAAGACAAGTGAAGGGATGATATGGTATTAGGAATGGGGAGAGGGGATAACATATTGGGGATGACTTATAAAGCTAAGAGTAGAGACTAAAAAAGTGAGCACAGGGACTAGAAAAACTGGTGCAGAGACTAGAAAAAGATAAGCAAGAAGATGATATGTCAGAGATCAGAGAGTGGAGACTAGGAAACTGCAGGTGGTGACTAGAAAAGAGCACAGAGGAGAAATATTGAATAGAATATCTAATCCAGTCCAATGTCAAAAACAATGACAATAGCAGTCATATTGAGAGGAATGATATGGGAGTGAGGATTGGAGGCTATAGAGTGGAGACTGGGATGGCAGGGACACAGGGACATTTATGGGGGGCATAGACATTAGCTTATATAGGTAGAATAATATATTTTCCTTCTTTTCCATCTTGGCTAGTATATCCTTGTACTTGAATAAGTTTACTCATTTCTAGTGGAGTCTTCATGTGGATCACTAGTCGAACATGTCAATAGTCATTTCTAGTGCTAAAGGCAGATGTATAAATTATGATTGGTGTCTTTCCACTACACCAGCTTTGATATGCAATAACATGTTCTTGGTCTGTCATTGAGTCATCACTAGTATAGAATGGCCAACTAGTCTGTCCTTATTTTTAGTACATGTGTGTACTATATGTAAATTGATTTAATTCTTACCAATGTTGCTAGTTTTTGTCCATCCTCCAAGTATGTCACAAAGATCAATCCACAATCATATGTCATCCAATGTTTTTATTCTTCCATAACTAGCTGCAAGATCTTGGTGTTAATCACATCATTACTCATAGGTCTTTCTAGAATATAGCATAATTCTGGTCAATTGCTTGACTGTCTAATGACATGTATTATTGATAATTGTCTGAATGCAGTTCTGATTGCCTGTTCACTTGCTGGTAGAAGCATACCAGTTAAGAGGATGAATTGTGCAGCCCATTCTCTCAGCTCCATGATGTGGTTTAATAACTGATGGAAATCTTGTCCCAATAGTACCAAGTGAGTTTCATTAAAGACAATTCAAGTGATTGGTGTGACTTCATTAAATTTCATTACAGCTGATCACCAGCCTCCAAATCAAGCCTTGTCCACAGATACCAAGATTAGATTAATATTTGTATTCAGAGTGTCTTTTTCAAAGACTTAATGTTAAACATTTGCTTCATCTAGTTTTTGATGCCAGTCTATTACTAAAGAGCATAATGGCAAGATAATGATGAGGCCTTCTCTTGGTCACACCAAAGCAGGAATCATAGCTAGCATAGACTTGCCACTACCAGTCTTCATTAGAGCCAAAATGTCCATTTTGTGTTCTATAACAGCCATTATTGCATCCTTTTGATAGATAGAAGACCATGATGCATCAGATTTTTGCAACAGTTATCTTAGAGTGCATAGACAGTCTTGCTCTATTGATCTATCTTTTGATTTGAGCATCAGCTAATTGGGTGGTGGTGGAGACA
>JBBPUL010001127.1:0-11460 GCA_038094675.1 Spongispora temasekensis
GTTTTGAAGAGTGGATGCTGATGTAAGTTGAAGTTCCCACACTTGATTCTCAAAAAAGCGCACAAGTGTGCATTCCATATTTGGTTATTTTCATTTATTTGTACCAACACAGTATATAAACAACACATCTGCGAGCTTTTTTCCCACAGCCTCTTTCTTCTTGATTTCTATCATCTCTATCACCACCACTCTTTACTTACCACTTACCACCATTACTTAATTGATTATGCTTGTTTGTGTTTGACAATATTCATATATGGTAAGTGTGGATATATTATTATGTAATCTATAAGTTGTTTGTTTTTGTTTTATATAGCTTAGTTTAGTAAATTATGTTCTTATATTAATATAGAATGTTATGTAATGATTACATAATAACTGAGTTTGAAATAATTTGATTTTGAAATCAAATCTGTGATTTATTTTTGATAGTTTACATAAGTCCATACAGACCTGTACAGATCTGTATAGCTATGCAAGTTTGTATAGATTTGAATTCTATACAGGGGGATATAGTTTACTGATGGGGGAGAGCAGAGGGGAGTGAGAGGGTCAAAGACACAATAGATTACTATCTCAAGTAGGCTCAAGCTGGAGTACATGGCTTGTGCTACACCTCTATATATACATGTGGGGGACATGTATAGACCAGGCCTAAGAAAAGCCTCAAAGACAAAGGAAGACATATGTAAGAGAAAAAGAGGTAAGCATCTATGAATAATCCACAGTATGAATGAGTAAGAAGAAGGGCTGCAGATTGGAAATAAGAAGTGAATGCACAGCAGTGAAGATCAGAAGAGAAGGTGCTGCAGCATGAGGACTGTGGTAGCAGTAGAAGAGAAGCTTGGGTGAAATACCTGAGATAAGGATAAGTGACACAAGGTGTCGGAAGCAATAGAGTGAAACAAAGAGAAAGGGGGGCATGTGGTGCCAAAGAAAAGAGTCTAAGGGCAAAGGTGAAACAGGGTGATATGCAGTGTCACAAACTATAAGTCCAAGGGAAAGAGAAAGATAAAGGTGTGCACACAGTGCTGGAGACCATTGGTCTAGAGAAGTAGGAATGGGTATATGCCAGTAGGACAACTGGCAAGGTATGATGGGTGAACCAGCAAGAATGGCTGGTGAGGCATCTGAAGGTGCAATGGAAGGCACCATGGCTAAGACAAGAGAAAATAAATAGGGGCTATAGACCAATAATAACATTACCCCCTTAGTAAGGGTTAAGTTCCCAATGAAACAAAATCCCAGACAAGATGATGTCAAAAATCCAAGAGCACAGTGGTAGGGGAAAGAACCAGTGATAACTTGGGAAAGGATGGAGTGATCAGGGAGATTGTTAGCATGATGGAAAGCACTTGATGAGGGGATTCTGGAGGTATAGAAATTGAGCAATCCAGCACAGTGGATCATAAGATATGGTAACATAAAGGCAGTTAATCAACAGCAGAGAAGTGTGATGAGAGAAAAGAAGCACAGTTTTGGAGAGACTCATGTGCAGGAGCAGTGGGAACAGGATATGGGGCAATAGGGTATAGGGGCAACAAGAAGAATCCAGGCAATGACCAGAGATGAGTGAAGTGACCTAGCAAGAACACAACCATCAGCCTCTGACTAACCACAAGAAGAAAGGGACTGATGAATGGGGGACCACGACTTAGGTCACAAGACACAAGAGGTTGAAGCTGGGGCTTAGCTCGACTCTTGGCCTGTCTTATATATGTCTACTACTATTAAATACATGAGGCAGTCTAGACTAATGACATCATAGATAAGAGATAAGAGAGTCCAGACTCCTGACATCACTGATGATGTCATATTATGTGATTGATCTAGACCAATGATGTCATATTACATAATGCGGTGTGCCACACCATTATGATCAGAAAAAGATGGCGAGTTTAAATAAGGTTATAACTAGTGTTGCCATGGTCCTGGTTTTCCACGGGGTTTGAAACCAGAACTGGTAATGGTTTTGCCGACAATGAACCAAACCAGACCCTCGGCAAAATCTGGTTGCCACCACCGTTACTGACCATAGTTTCAGTTTCAAAACTGCCACAAACTACAGACCATTGCTGCCATTGCCCCCCGGCACCCAGAGTCCAGACTCCAGAGTGGCACTGCTGCCTTGATTGCACGTGCAAGCTATCATGGCCACTCCTCATATCACTCTTACTTTCAGCGAATCGCAGGTCCCAACCCATTTAAGGTTCATCATTGTGCATTGACCATTTGACATTACATGTTTCACTTTCAAGTTCCAACGTCCAACTTCCGATTGAGGGTCTACCTCTAGGCTCTCACATAGCAAATGCACATGGCAGCAATTTTTCAAACCGTCTCACTACTTGTTTGCCAACTATTCCTATTGCTTGCTTACTCATCTTTCGCCTAGACTTGAGGTAGTTTCGCTTCTCTGTTCCCTTGCCGCTGACCTCACAGTGACTCAATTATAATGGAGCTCAGCTCATCTGCTCCCTGCACCACAGCCAACATGTTTACCTACTTCCTGGTACATTACATGCATTCTGCCTGGCAGGGTTCTTCACTCAATCAGCCCTTCCTTTAGCCCTATTTGCTTAGGTTGCTTTTGGTGAGGACTGAGGAGTATGCTTGTTCTAAAGGTTTGGCAATATTCCATTTGATGTTCCTATAGTGTGCTACTTAGTACTTACCCTGCCTGTCAGAGGGTGTCAGACATTTAGGTTCGAACCAGTGCCTATGTGATCTGACACGCAACAGTTTGCCCAGCACAATGTATTAATAATCACAGTTGATTCTCATGTAGTAGTTAGAAATCCCTATTGTTCCACACCACATCAGTTGGCTTCTGTCAGAATCCGTCTGTCTTGGACACTCTACAGTCTCTACCACATGACACATAGATATCGAATTGAAGACTCGAAGTGCAAGTCTTTATTGTTGAGTTCACCCGCCATGCCATCTTGTACCAGTTAGAAATGAGGTCAGCCAGCCCACACCCTTTGAAACTTGGCTGTGGCCCTCAGTATATACTTCACCAGTAAACAGGAAGTTGCATCCCCCTCAAATCCAATCTCCTCTCAACAAAGGCAGTCAGTAGTATAAAAGTAAAAGTAATGTCAAGACACACAGTGGCAACAATAGGAAAACATCAAGTGATGACCATGATGAGCCAGACACCATCAAAATAGGTCAGATGCCTCCATTCGGCTATATTTTGGTTATCTAACCCAACTTTCTTCCTAGACCGTGCTCTCTCATTCATCGTGAATCTGCCACTTGATACTGCACAAGTATGTAGAACTACATACTTCTCGACATTCTTGTATACAACCTGCTTACCTGATATCCACAGATCTTTGAGAAATTCACATCATACGACCTTGTACACCTTTTCACTATGCTTAAGGAGACCTCGAAATCTCATGCAAAGTACATTAATTTGTGTCTCGGGAGGATTTGGATGAATGGTTGTCTAACACGTCGCATCAGGTTAACATACCTCGAAGATGACGAAACATTACTTGTGATGAAGCCATCCTACACCCATGAGACAATTATTGCTGTTTTCAATCATATCATCTGCGAGTTCGTTAGCACGCTTGGCCATGACAAAATCATGTTCAACCTCCATAGTAACCTCAACACCCCTCTGTTCTTTCGCAAGGTGAACAGAACTTATAGATCAGTGATTCCCGATTATCAACTTGTACTAGAGAATAACTCTCCTCACACGTTAGGTTCTCTGGTGGCCCCAAAATGGGTCAGGGAGATCTGCTTTACTGTCCCTCATGCCAATACTCTCATGCAACTGAAAAGGATTGTTGAGAATCAACCCACAGTCAACTTGGCATTTATGATTGTCATTGAAGAGTCACCGAAATGGAGGGATCCCAGAAACAAGAGTGCCCCTGTGTATCAGTTGCACTCACAACCCCTCTACACCTGCTCTGAATTCACTTCTGCCATTCCTCCAGGCCATTTAGGGCCTGTCGTTGTCGAAGAATTTACCTGGATTTCTATCACCTGCATCACCATCAAGCTCTATCTACATCGCCCCGGTGGTCCCTTGATCGTTGATCCCAACAATCAAGATGAGTACTCAGCATTTGGGGTATATTTCCAACTTACAGCTTTAGCTACATTCTGACATGTTCACAGACACTTTATCCCACCATCGATATGCACGATGTCAATCTCTGTCTGCTCGATGCTTCAAGGCACCTCAGGGACTCGCTTGTAGCCGAGATGCAGGCGAGTCAGGCTGACCCTCTGTCCATTGAACATGTACGTGGATCAGAAGCGAACTTGATTGTGCCATGGGATTCAGTACTGGCGACCTTGAGAAGGGTGTGTTGATGGCTGTGCACCAGTGTTACTGTGAGTGGTATTTGTCAAGCAAGTGCAAGCATCCATCTGGTGCGTCCTCTGCTTGCAAGAAGTGGAAGGACGCAAATGAAGCATCACGGTCGCAAGTGTCCCAACCATCATCATCAAGCACTTGATCATGATTATGATGTGATTCGTGATGATTTGGAGCAAGGCCTAGCGAAGCGGAAGGCTGCGGAAGGGCCAGGGATTCTATGTCAACCAATTACTTGCATTGCCTCATGTATAATGCAATCCATTTTTGATTCATTCAATTTACATAGACCTTGATACAGTATGTCAAGTTCAATTTGTTCTTATGTTATCCTTTCTGCAACTTTTACATATCGACTTCAGAGATCCTCAAACATGTTCTGCATGACCTTGCCGTGCCTTTCCACAATTAGTCAAGACTCATTTCAGAGCAATAGAAAAGCGACTCTGAAAATTGTCCTCAATCTTCTGTCATTCAAAAGTTTGAATCAGTCCGATATATGGCTTGCAAACCCAAAGCTCAGGCATCTTCAGAACTTACACTTCAGTTCTCATTCCCTAAACGTGGAGGTCGAGCCAAACGCACTGCAGAGAAGGCGCCAAGAGCATGTGTGCCCTCCCGTGCTATTCCGCGTTCCTGTGTCTCAACTCTTCAAGAGGAGGAGGAGATAGATATTGATGGACAGCTATCCAACCTGGAAACTGATGATGAAGAAATCCCCAGGGCTGATCCGCCTGCTGCTGATGCACAGCCTCATACCGGAGTATACGACCCATTCATCGATCCATCACAGACTCAGTCAATGAAGACCGCAAGTATGGCCGATGTTCAATACTTTTTCAAGCAGACTCAGAAGGGATCTGTCTGTACTCATTGCAGGTATTTTTCATTTTTATATCATTGAACATTCATGGTGATCTTAACGACCCTTCAAAGGGATGTGCACGATGCCAACCCAGCCGCTTGGGAGAAGACATACACTGTCCGGCGCACCTATATCTATGCAGTGAAGTCTGGTACCTCTACACTCCATGGCCATCTTGACCATTGGCACCTCCAGGAGTATCTGGAGCTTGTCGAAGCACACAACTAGCCTATATGGCTTGACAGTGTCAGAAAGGTGACATTACTTGGTTACAGCATAGCTGAATTGCACCAGACTGTGGCTGAGGGTGGTACACTTGAGGGTCTTTGGGCATGGATGTCGGCAGCCGATCAAGCAGTGAACATTGGGAATCGAGCATCTCTATCTACTTACTCGAAGGAAGGGCTTCACAAACTACTCATTGCTTTCATCGTGGCCAATGACCAGGTACGTTGACTAAGCATCCATCAACTGGTTCTCAACTCGTTTGAGCAGTCCATCAACATCATTGAGTGCAAAGAGTTCTGAGAACTTATACTATTCCTTCAGGAAAGTCTCCTCGATTCTGATATCCCTCATCGAACGACCCTCTGCAATGAGATCACAGCAACTTGGGAACACTATCTCGCCAGTCTCAGCAAAGAACTAGAGGTTTTTTTTTCCCTTTTTTTATATACTTTGACCAATCATTTGACCCGTGGCACTTAGGATGCGATTGGACGAATCTTGTTCATAGCTGACACTTGGTCAGCTGGCAACAGGGTGAGTTTCCTAGCTGTCACTGCTCATTGGATCACTGCTGATGCCCACAACCGTTTGGAGATGAAATCTGCATTGATCGGCTTTATGAGGTTAAAGGGGAAGCACGATGGTGAATTGTTGGCACTGACAATTCTGGCTCTCCTCGATCGCATTGGTGCCACATGCAAGGTTTGTACATCTGCACTCATTTGGAGTCATTATTTGTTTATTGACCGAAATTTACAGGTCGGACACTTCTCAATGAATAATGCCAGTAACAACGACATGTGCATGCTGCAGCTAGAGGTCTTACTGCATGCCCGAGATGTTGACTTCAACGTGCATGATCGACGGATAAGGTGTTTTCCGCACATCATACACATCTGTGTCAAGCACGTCGTTGACTGTTTCTTGGCTTCCATTCTCGAAGAAGCCAGACAAGAGTGGTTTGATTCGTTCCCGAACGCAGCTGATCGTGAAAACTATGTCGCTGCTATCGAGAAGAACCCTATCAAGATGGTCCAACATATCGTCATTGCAGTCCATTTATCTGGCCTCCATCGTGATGACTTTATGGATACAATCAAACTCGGAAACTCCAAGAATTGGTTCAAGCCTTTAGGCAGTGGGGTCAAAACTCTTCCAGAACACGAGTTAAAGTGTGACATCGAGACGAGGTGGGATTCCACCTATGCTATGTTGGACTGCCTCATTGAAATGTGCTTGGTGAGTTGCACATACCGGACTTTTGGTACATACTTATTCCACTGACCTATGCTAGGCCATTGACTACTTTCTGGCACTACCCAATCACCATGCTCTGGAGAAGCTGAGGTTATTGCAGAGGGAATGGCAAGTGTTGGAAGACTTTCATGGAATTCTGGATGTAAGTATTGCGTGTGAGGTGTCTATATTAGTTTGCTAACAGTCACGTAGATTCCTCATGTAGTCCAACATCGAGTCTCAGGTGACAAATTACCCCGTCTCGGACTGTTGGTTCCATACTTCAAGCTGTTCATGACTGGCTGGGAAAGGCTCTGTGACAATCAACCATGTCTCAAGCCATGGGTTGATATTGGCCTCAAGTGGGCCAGCAAATACTATAGTCATATGGACGAGACTACTGTCTATGTGATCGCTATGTGTATGTTATCTTATTGGTTGTAAGACTCATAACGCATGCACTAATTCTTACTTATAGTCATTGAGCCATCTATTTGGATGAGCTGGATCAACAAATATTGGGATGAAGAGAGCATTTTAAAGGCAAAAAATATTATCTTAGATCTGGTGTGTGTCGTGATGTTGGTGTTTCTGTACGAATACACATCAATGATCCAAATTAGATGCATGAATACGCTGGGTGACTACCCCAAGAAACACCCATAGAAAACCAACCTTGCCTTCTGGAAGACTTTGATGCCATTGCTGCTCGGCTACATATTAAAGACATGGAAGGTCGAAAGAATGTGCAAGAAGCAGTCCATACGGTCAATGATAAATATCAATCATACTTGAAAGGCACTTTGACAAGACAGGACAAGAACCCTTTGAAGTTCTGGGATGTATATACTCGCTCACCTCGATATTGAACAGCTGACAGTCTGACACTGACAAATACATCCAGGGAAATCATAAAACATATCCTATCCTTTTCACGATTGCAATGGATTACCTTCCAATATAGTCGTCGGCTGTTCCATGTGAGCGTATATTTTCTTCCAGTGCAGAAACAGACACCAAAAAGCGCAACAGAATCAGCCTGAGTCTTCTTGAAGCGCTCCAAATGCTTAAATACCACTACAAGAAGAATCGACTTGATTTCTCTCAGGATGCAACCATGAGCCAGTAGGATGTTATGGACGACCCCGAAGAGCCCGTAGATGCAGACCGGACTGGGCTGGGTGGGTGTGTGAGCGATTTCATTGATAGGCTCATTGAGGAGATCGATTGTGAAGAATTGGCTGTTGCGGAACTACTGTAGTCTGCTGTGCAGTCTATAGACCATTGTTGTTGTGCTTTTTTTCTCATGCTCACCCTTGTTCAAACATTCAAACCTGTATATCCCTCCTCCGCCTTGCCCTCGTTTTGTTGTACATTTATTTCAATGTCAATGATCCTCTGTTGTGACAACTACCAATTCAAATTGGGGGACAAACTTGGTTCCAAGGCATCTGGTATGGAATTTTATCTATTGTGTATATGAATTGTCAGTTTAATAACCAACGCCATGCAGGAACTATCTTTCGAGCCTCCAACTGCACTGGCCCTCGCTGTGAACTTGTTGTCAAGATAAGCAATGTGAGACTCAACAATCGCTCACTCGACCATGAATATCACATTCTCTCACAACTCTGTGGTGTCGCAGGGATCCCAAAGCCTGTCTGGTTTGGATTAGAATCAAACCACAACATACTTGTCCTTGACTATCTTGGACCATCACTGGAAGATGTATTCAATATGTGCAGACAAGTGTTCTCTCTGAATACATTGTGTTTGATCACTATGCGACTGGTATGTCCTCTTTTTTCACGAGTTTTTACTGAACAGTGAACACTCAAGTGTCACTGACTCACTGGTCACCCAGCTGAATCATCTCGAAGCTATCCATGCCCGAAACTTCATCCACTGTGACATCAAGCCAAGCAATATTCTCGTTGGGGATACTGGACAAGACGAGCTGCTATACCTGGTTGATTTCAACATCACACATCGGTACTTGGATCCTCAAACACACATCCACATTTCCACTCATGAAGGCTTGCCCTTTATCAGTACACTGGCATTCGCATCAACCAGCAGCCACCTTGGAAACGAGCTCAGCCATAGAGACAACCTGGAGTCTCTCGCTTATGTGCTGATCTATCTTTCGCGTGGATCACTTCCTTGGTTCAACAGGACTCCAGTACAGAAAAGTTCAATCCTCCACATGAAGCAAAGCATCCCAACTAAAGAACTATGCAAGGCTCTACCAGAAGAGTTCTTGCTGTTCTTGGAGTATGCTCGCTCACTATCATTTACTGACAAACCCGACTACGCTTACATTCAATCACTTTTCCGGGACCTTCATGTGACATTTGTTGATAACCATATGCAATTTGATTGGCAGACATCTGGGCACTCTCTCATCCGGTTCTGCAATGCCAATGTATTCCCTGAATCTGATGTGACTCCACAGTTGCAAACGCCGAGAAGGTATGTTGTCCATTTGATGCACTGCATATCACACCAGTGACACCACTAATGGCCCAATAGACAGTGCCAGCTGGTACAGCCCACTGGCCTCACATTGGCAAGAGGCTCCCGAACAGGCAGCTGTCATGATACCATGGTAGACTGTGCAGTCCACAATGCTGCAAAATGATGCCACATGAGGAATCGATCTTTGGCCACATAAATGATGGTACTGTCACAGTGTTGTGCATGGATGGTGTAGTGCGACTGCGAGGAGTCAAAGATGGGCCACAATTGTTTTATTTGTTTGTAATACCATCATTACGAGTGGTTCAAACTGGTCGGAACTAGTCGGGACTGGTTGGAACCAATAAATGGTTCTCACAGTCATGAACCAAAGCTGAACTGGGTAGAACTGGAACTGTGGCTCACCAGGGGTTTGGCTTACATAAGGGAACTAAACTGTTGCTGAGACCAGATAAAACTGAACTGGTCCATGGTTAACCGAACTGCGGCAACACTACCATAATCTGGTCATCTGGATAAAGTGTCTGCTCTTCTATTAGTAGCACCAGGTTTGTAAATAAGAACATAATTGAATTCTTGTAACAGGGCATGCCATTGAGCTTGGTGTGGCAATAATGTTTGTGGTTTCTTCCAGAGTATTCTAAGTTCTTGTGGTCAGTACAGATTTCAAATCTTGGATGTCCAATAAGATAATGACACTATTCTTTTAAGGCATATATCACTGCTGTCATTTCTTTATCACAAATAGTGTAATTCAACTCAGCAGAGTTGAAGGAGTGAGAGATAAATGCATATGGTCTTCAGAGACCATTTTTTTTATGTACTGAGAGCACTGCTCCTGTAGTGATGTCTGAAGCATCAGTTTCTATGTGTAACTCTTTATCACTGTCTGGGCATGTGAGTAGAGGTGCAGTTGTGAATTTTTCTTTTAATATGATTTATGCATTTTTCTGATCAGGACCCCAGGTCCATGATATGTCCTTTTTTGTTAATTCTGTCAAAGGAGGTTTCTATAAATTGACAATAATAGTTACAGAATTCCAAGAATGACTGTACTTGTTTAACTGATTGCAGGTGGGGCCGGTCCACAATAGTGCTGGTTTTTGATTTTTGCATATCTAACCCATCTTTAGATATGACCATACCCAGATAGTCAACAGATGATTGAAAGAAAAAAAACATTTGGAAGGCTTTCAGTAGAGATCATTATCTTGTAAAACCTGTAAGACCTCATGAACTTTCTCATCAAGCTAAGCATGTGACAAACCAGTTGTAAAGATGATGAGATCATCGAGATAAGCACCAGTATCATCATAGTGATTGTCCATTATGGCCTAAAATGTAGCAGGCACATTCATGTATCCAAAATACATAACTTGTTGTGATAGCACTGCATCATAGTTTCACTTTTTTTCTAATATTTGGCATCTATCTACTCTCTTATCTTATCTTTAGCACCTATCTTATCTGTAGGCCTAGATCATCTCCTATGGACTGGTATCATGTGACCTATAACATATGGTCTGGACTATGATGTCACTGTGAAATCATTGCTGATTGATGTATGACACCATCATTACTAAGTAGCTTTAGGGCAACTCTTCTGTACTTGGTCCATGCACAATAGTCAGTAGTATATAAGGTAGTGTACTTGTGGTAGTCACTCCCCAGTCCTATTATAATAAGTGTTTATGAGTATACAGGAGCTATCCTTCTCTACACACCCTTCATCCTTATTGATACACCTTGATTTGCTAACACCACATCAGCAAACCAGCCCTTTGGACCTTTGTACACTCCAGACATGACAGCTATCTCCAGGATATACCAGATATCTCCAGCTGCTCCAGATCTTGACAGATCTCTCTAGACTCCCCAGACTCCCCAGACCTCCCCAGAGACACAGCCACATAGAGACACAGCCACAGCACAGCCAGCTCCAGAGTCCTCCAGTAAGCTCCAGTTGTTCCAGATTTCTTCAGATATTGACAGGTATTTATATATACTTAACTAAATACTAACCAAGCACACTAATCAAGTCTAACCAGTGCTTTGCCAATATTTCTAACCAATGTTTTAACCTGAACTAACCAACATCCCTAACCCAGACTATCTAATGTTTTGTTTCTTAACCAGTGCTCTGTCAATATTCCTAACTCAGACTATCCAATGTTATATCTTCTAACCAAGTCTGACCAGTGCTTTTCCAATATTCCTAACCCAGACTTTTTTATTCAATGTTTTATCTTCTAATCTAGACCACTTTGCCAGTACTCCTAACCCACACTAATCAATCTTTGAAAATATT
>JBBPUL010001128.1:0-11457 GCA_038094675.1 Spongispora temasekensis
TGGACCTTTGTACACTCCAGACATGACAGCTATCTCCAGGATATACCAGATATCTCCAGCTGCTCCAGATCTTGACAGATCTCTCCAGACTCCCCAGACTCTCCAGACCTCCCCAGAGACACAGCCATATAGAGACACAGGGGCCTCACCACTCTTTCCCTTCCTGCACACCAACTGCATCCACCCATTCGCCTCCCCTCTCCCTCATTTTCCCTCTTCACCTCACACCATGGCCGACCCAACTCTCGAAGTCCACCCTGATTTCACATCTGAAGCCTTTCATCCCGTCTGCGAAGTGCTGATGCAAGGCACTGGGGAAGACGAACCCCAGGCCATACAACAACTCAGCACGGCCTGGGATGCCGACCACACTCTCCGTGTCGAGGCCTGGAATCTGCAACGCAAAGAAGAGGCACGTGAGGCCCAACAGCATGAGGACGAGCGCCGAGAGATGGAGGAAGCTAATCGACAAGCCCAAGAGGCAGAAACAGAAAGAAAGTGAAGAGAAGCCGAGAGGAAGAAGCCCAAAATTAGTGACTTCGACGAAAACCGACCCCTCCCCAGCATCATTGCCCCCCGCCCATCACAGTACGCAATCAGCAAACTTGCTGCAAATGAGTTCGTCGAACTATGGTACTTCACCCCCAAGGGCTGCGCCGAAGCCACATGCCTCAGCTGCTGTAAAGTTCCTAGAATGGCTGGGAGGAACTAGGATACTAAGTTCTCTAGTCCTGGCCATCAGAGAGTGTGGGCGCGGTATGTTCACCCCAAAGAGATTCCGGGTAGAGGCGTCCAGAGACGGAGTGTCCAAAACGACTATGGAAGGTCCGGAGGTTTGACCAAGGTGATGTGGCTGAAGCTGAGGCTTTAGACAGGGCAGCCGAGACGTGTGCCCGAGGTTGAGAGAGGAGTGGCTGAGACGTGCAGCTGAGCTTGACTGGTTAGCGATAAGAGAGAAGCGAATCCAAGCATTTCCGAGGTGGACAAAGAAGAATGGTAGTGGAGAAGACGGGCGGCAGTGAAAATAGCAGATGTTGGCAGTAGCGGTGGCAGTTGCGGTAGATAAAACGGTCGGTAGTTGTTCCAAATGGTCGGTGGTGAATATAAGCTAAAGAAAGCTGATTTCTACTTCTGAAGAACAAATCTTTATAGTCCTGGGCATTCCCAAGACTGCAAGACATAGCACGCATATTAAGGAACTATGTAGAGTGACATGCGACGGGAAATATTACATAATGGCTGAAGCCATAAGTGGCGATCGCGATACGTACTAATTTGGAATATAAAAAAAGAAGGGCGTTATGAGGGGGCCGATGGAACGGGCACGTGATGTATGGAAATGGACCGACCACTATAGCGAGGTGCCGAGGGTTCGGCCATGCGCTCCGTGAGCTCAGCATCGTGCAAAAACATTCGGAGAGTGACAAGGAAGGGAGGCTTAGTTCGCAGAGCGATAGCAGGCTCCTGGAAAGTGTGAAAAGCACCCAATGTAACTGTAGAGGCGTACTGCGCTCTACATCTGCAGGGGACTTGCTTCTGACTGTCCCCAGTCAGGTCCACCGGCTTAGTCAGCACAATGCGGAGTTCGGATTTCGTGGTGCTCAGTTATGGTGTCGAAGTCGTGTGTCAGTTACTCTCCTTCTTTTACTTCTACTCCCAACATCTCTCCCCAGTCAACGATGCCGCAATTCCAATCCTGGTTCGACAAGCAGTGTGCCCTCAACGACGTGGGCCTCCTCCACCGACAGGAGGTGCACAAGCGGTTCAAGTCAGCCACGGAACACGTCGAAGCCGTCGCCAAGTCGATGCCTGACAACAGAGAAGACCTCAAGGAGGAGCAGGGGATGTGGGTGCGCGAGTTCGGTGACACGGTGGTGTGTGGTGCGTAGGCTTCAGGTCGACGTGATTGCTAACGGCTTGGTAGGACCAATGGGACGCAGCGCAAGTCAAGGCTGAGGCTCTCAGGCTCGACACCGAGCTCAAGGCTGACGCCAAGGTTGCAGTCGTTGATGCAGAGCGCATCCAGGCCGAGTGGCTGGAGCATGCGAGGCAGAAGGAGGCGGCATCCAGGGCTGCAGAAGAGGTGCGAGAGCTGGCCCCCATGCAGGGGACTGCGATAGACATGGAGGAGGTGATGGATGAGTCAGCCGAGATCATCAATGAGCTCCAGGGCCTCGACCTGTAGTTGCAGAAAATGTAATGTCCATAGTTGTAATGTAAATGAAATATTCACAAAACTAAAGCTATTATAAACGCTAACTAAATAACAAAAAAAAAAAAAAAAAAAAACGTCCTTGTGTGGGGTACTGCCCGACTTATCTTCCTCGGTCGGCTTGCAACGTCTACCCCTGCTGATGGTTTCTCTGATTTTTTGGTATTGTTTGGTCTTAGTTCTATGAGAGGGAGAAAGAAAACGTGCGCAGTCCCGGATGCGTTAGAAGCAAAGGTGGCCCGAAGGCTCGGCAGACATGAGACATGAGACCTGAGACGAAAATAGAAAGGGGAATCGTGCGGCTTTTTTTTTTTTTTTGAGTGATGTATAATATGATGAGGAGGGTTGTGTCTGTCTGTTTTAGTTCGTTTTTTGACTTTTCGGATGCGAGTGAGATGAGAGATCGCCGGTCGAAGCCCAGGGTTAAACAGAGTAAAAGAAACATCCTTGGTAGGTAGTGAGGAAGTCTAGGGTTGCTTGAAAGCATCCGAATTGTTCTTGGCAGGCTCTTCTACATCTTCCTCTGCCATCCTATCTAAATTGTTGTCATCTAAACCTATAAGGTCAGTCGCGGTAATGGTAGAGTGCATTCGGGAATAGTAAGGAATGAGGTGAAATGCCGCATATCGCAGCTTTGAGACTGCCCCATCCAACTCAGCCAAAAGGTAGGATCCTCCGGTTGTCCTGTGAAGAACGACCATCGGCCTGAGATACCTTGGCTTCATCTTTTGGTTCAGCTCCTTCTCTATGCACATGTTTCACATGAGGATGAGGCTTCCTGCACGAAAGTCGAAGTCCTTGATCCGATTTTTAAACGCGGCTTCGAAGTGTCTGATAGAATCGAACCGAGCCTTTCGAACTTGGTCCACGATGGCTGTAAGGTCGTTGGGCCTCTTCTGCAGCTGCCGAGCATGCCATGCGACAAGGCTGGTTGGTGATAGGGGGTCGGAATCTAAAGGGGGAACGAGGAACGTGGCCTCAGTGAGATCAAATGGGAAGAGGGGCTCGATGCCGTGAACCATGAAATAGGGCGAAAGCCCAGTCGACCGAAGCACGGTAACACGCTCGGCCCAAAATACCGAGTGCGCGGCAGTATGCCAGCGTGACTCCCCCCCTCGGAGGTTTTAATGATGGCCTCCCAGACATCATAATGATGCCATTCGACCACCCCATTCGCTTGGGAGTTATAGGGGGAGATGTGGATGTGCTGAATGTGGTAGCAGTCCGCGAGGACATCTAGAGTGAGAAGAAAGGTGGGGCTGTTGTCAGTAACAATCTCCGAGATGGGCCCCCAATGGCAGAGGATATCTTCGAAAATAAAAGAGGCGAGTGTGGTAGCGTTCTCGGACCACAACATATGCCACTCTGGGTAGGTGGTCAAGGCACACCGAGCTTGGATGATGTATCGGTAGCCACCCGAATGAGGCATCAACATCATGTCCAAGTGGGCATTGCAAAAGAGACCACCAATGATTGGTACAGTGGGGGGAATATGGAATCGATTGTTCTGCCAAATCTGGCACTCATGGCAGGTGCGCATGAATCATTTGATGTCATCGACTAACATCGGCCACCAGAAGCGCAGGAGCAAGCGTGTCTGAACCGTGAAGACACCCTTGTGCCCAAAGTCATCATGAGCCTCTCTAATCAGTTCATAACGACGGTGCACAGGCGTGACTAGCTGATGGCGGCCGTGCGGTTCCCAACGCCAAAGGGAGCCATGGAGGAGGAAGAATTTCATTGCCGAATTGATGAAGGTGTGGAACTCTGCATTGGAAAGGTCAGCGGGGCGCTCACGGAACTCGAGAAAGTCGCGAATCTGCCGAATCCGGGCTTCCCGAGCTGCGGCCTTGGCCGAACGCAGTATAGTAGGCGAGTCCAGTGGCGCGTCTGGCTCATTAGAAGATGAAGTAAAGATAGAATGGTAAGGCAGGCGCGAAGAAAGAGGTGCAGGGTCCTCGGTAAGGGTCAGCCTATAAATTGAAATGCCAGGGCCCAAACACGAAGAAGGCTCGGCATGTACAACAGAGCCCCAAGAAGTGGCTCGGTCATTAAGCAATGTGATCACAAATGAGTATGAGTCATCCAGCCATTCCTCGACGTCGTCTTCATCAGGTGGATCTTCATCAGATGGAGGGCACTGAGACAGGCCATAGGGCCTGGCATGCTTCTCAGTGGATATGTGCTGAAGCTTGAAATGGAATAATAAAATGCCTGCGATCCAGCGGTTGATGGTCGCGTTCGGCTGTAAGTTGGGATTGTTGATCATCCCATTGACGTACTTGGTGTCCATCTCGACGACGAGGTTAGGAACACCGAAAATAAAAATGCAAACTGCCCGAAGAGTGCGAAAAAGACCGTAGAGTTCAAGTTTAGCCTGCGAATAATGGCTCTCAACAGTCGTGAGGGAGATAGAACCGAAATGATTGGGATAGCGTTTGCCATTGTCACCCTCCTGCAAGAGGATAAATCCGACCGTGATGACCGAGGTGTCTACAGCGAGGACAACTTCTTGGCCCGACTCGTAGTCTAAGCGGTGGAGCGCAGGGGACTTGATGATCTCGTCCTTGAGACGAGTCATTGCTTCACGTTGCGCATTACCCCATTCGAAGGGGATGCCTTTTCAGATTAAATTGATGAGTGGCTGAGCGATGGCCACGAAGTCTCGGATAAAGATATGTATGATGCCACAGGTGCCAAGGAACCTGCAAACCTGCATCAAGGTCTCGCACTCGGGCCAGTCCCTAATCTTCTGAACTTTCGCCTTGTGCGGCACTCGGCCTTCGAAAGTGCACTTGTGCCCGATGATTGTCACGTCCAGGGCGGCAAGCACGAACTTCTTCACAGAGACGGTGACGTTGACGTTCTGGAGGCATTGCAGAATCCTGTGGACAATGATTAGGTGGTTCCAAATGAATTTTCGGATGCCGGGATTCTCAGATATGGTCTCGTAAGTACCATCCGAGCGTTGGTAGCGGGTGGTTTCAGATTTGACCGGTAAGTCATTGATGAAAGGCATTGTATGGTGGGGGATTTCGTCCTGTAAAATAAAGGCCATATTGGCTTGATAAACCTAAACGGCATTAGTGTGTCCCATCGGAAGAGTGGTGAGACGGTGGGGACCGAGGGGACTATTGAATGTAGTCATGTCCCGAGACTTGATGTGGAGTGGGCGCTGATCATAACCAGCGAATAGGTCCATCATCCCGTACACCGCGTAGCCGGCGAATGACTCGGCGAGGTGCTCGACAAAGGGCGGAACCAAGGAGTCGTGGATGGTGACCGCATTGAGAGGTTGGAGGTTATGTACAAGGCAGAGCGTCTTGCCATCTTGCTTGAGCATGCAGAACCACCGAGATCGGTAAGCGGCGGTGGATGGTTCATACACTCCCGAGGCGATTCGGTCTTTGATGATTTGAATCGCTTGATCCCAGGATGATGGGGGAATTGGGATATTGTGCAGTACCCAAGGCGTATGGGGTACTGTCGGTATCTTGACAGGCGGGAAGTAGCATTCGTCTAGGTGACCGCTGTAAAGATCCTAAAACGGCTGGGAGGAACTAGGAGACTAAGTTCTCTAGTCCTGGCTGTCAGGAGAGAGTATGGGCGCGATGTGTTCGCCCCAAAGAGATTCTGGGCAGAGGCGTCCAGAAACGGAGCATCCAAGATGACTACAGATGGTCCCGATGTCTGACCGAGGTGACACGGCTGAAGCCGAGGCTTTAGACAGGGCGGCCGAGACGTGTGCCCGAGGTTGAGAGAGGAGCAGCCAGGACGTGCGGCCGAGCTTGACTGGTTTAGCGATAAGGGGAAAGCGAAACCAAGTGTTCCCAAGGTGGATGAAGAAGGGTGGTAGTGGAGAAGATGGGCAGCAGTGAAAATAGTGGACATTGGCGGTAGCGGCGGCAGTTGCGGAAGATAAAATGGTCGGTAGTCGTTCCAAACGGTCAGTGATGAATGTGAGCTAAAGGAAGCTGATTTCTACTTCTGAAGGACAAATCTTTATAGTCCTGGGCATTCCCGAGACTGCGAGATGTAGTGCGCATATTAAGGAACTATGTAGAGTGACATGCGACAAGAATTATTACATAATGGCCGAGTGGTGATCGCGATACATAGTAATTTGGAATATAGAAAAAAGGGGCATTACGAGGGGGCCGATGGAATGGGCATGTGATGTACAGAAATGGACTGACTGCTATAGCGAGGTGCTGAGGGTTCGGCCGTGCACTCTGTGAGCTCAGCATCATGCGAAAACATTTGGAGAGTGACGAGGAAGGGAGGCCGAGTTCACAGAGCGATAGCAGGCTCCTGGAAAGTGTGAAAAACACCTGGTGTAACCATAGAGGCGTACCGCGCTCTACACCACGCTCGGCCGGTACCCAAGTGAAAGCTGTCTCATGGTTGTGAACAACCCACTGGACGAGTTTCAGCTCCTCGGGCCACAACCACTTTGCGGGATCGAGGTCGAGCACATCAGCGCATTCCTGTGTGTAATGGTCTCTAGGCACGAAGGCTGGGGGGTTAGTCGGCAAGGGTATAAGACTGAAAAGGGGCTCGGCAGGCAGGTGTCGAATCGGTCGGTATTCCTCGCTAAGAGGACCGATGACGGGCCGAACCTTCTTTGCCACTGGTTTGTAAGCCAGCGCGTGTGAAACAGAGTTGAAAGAATAAGTCTCGGAAAGTGCGAGAACATGGGGAGGCAAAAGAGAAGACTGCATAGAGGAAAGAAATGAGTATGGAATCACAGGGTCCGATGAAATATGGTCCATTTTAAATTCAGCGGCCCAAACAGAAGAAGGAGAGCAAGAGCAGATGAATGCGAATGACAACAGATGTGA
The DNA here is from genome assembly GCA_038094675.1 of Spongispora temasekensis. NCBI lineage: Eukaryota > Fungi > Basidiomycota > Agaricomycetes > Boletales > Boletaceae > Spongispora > Spongispora temasekensis. Next base: position 7,054 of record JBBPUL010001128.1, read on the forward strand.
CACTCCCCGACCTCTTGGTGGATCATTGATGTCTAAAAATCCAACTTGGGTGCATGGGTATGGCTTTCACATGCCAGCCCATTTCAGCACTGAGGGCACCCGTTAGTCCAGGGGCAGGTCGGCAGTTTATACATTTTCCCGTTGTTTGGGTCGGTGAGTGTGATGGTTGCGCTACCATCTGGGGTCTCATCGGTAGTGGCGCTGAGGAGACTCGTGAATGGCCAGCCGAGTAACATATCGAAGTGGGCTTGTTGCACCACTTGAACCTGTAGGCAAACCTCACCAGCACTGAGGTCTAGGCAAAGGTTCTCGACTATGCCGAGGGTAGTGTCGGTACTAGTGTTAGCATTTGACATGGTTATTATATGATCCGAGCGAACAGGTAGACTGAGTGTCTCCCAAATCCGCTTCGGCATGGCGACAATCTTGGATTCCGAGTCGAGAACCGCTTGGAAGGTCCTTTCGGAACCGACCACTCGTATGTCGATGGATCGAAGGGGGAGGGTATGATGAGCTACAATGAGCCCATCATTGTTGGTGTTGAGCTTGTCACCCCACTCGTGCTGAATGGCCTCAGGGTCACGGCCTGAGAGCTCGTTCACCTGGACTGTGGGCATCACGGACGGGATGCGCTTCGAGGTGGTCAAATCTTTGAGCTGTCGGCGAACGTCGGTAGTGACCAACAAGAGGTCCTTGAATGGTACCGAGACCGACGTGTTGAGTACTCGGTTCAACATGCACTTGGGCGTGGCATCGTCTTCGAGCAGAAAGGAATATCTAAATTGCCCAGTAGAGGCAGTGGGGGTGGAAGCGTTAGCTCTGGTAGATGAAGGGGGAACATTACGGGATGCGGGGTTGAATGGTGCGACAGGCAAGGGTCGCGGGAGAACAGACGAAGAGGCAGGTTTAGAAGGCCCAGATGCAGTGCGCGAGGCCTCGACTGTGGGTGAGATGATTTCATCAGCAACCGAGGCTGCCTGAGGCATGGGGTGAGTGGACCTTCGAATGGGTATTTCTACACCATCAAAGCGAACTCACTTCCCCTTATCCTTTTTGTCATGCTGAAAATTGGCCCACGCTTGGGCAATATACGCCTGAAACTCAGGGTCAGTGAGGACGGGGTCCGACTTGCCACTAGGCTCGGTGTCGAGTTCAGTTAGGAATACTGAAGGCTCGATGTCTAAAACCACGTCGGTATTGGGGAATGAAAGTGAGAGGATTCCCGTCATGACAGAAGATGAAGGTGTAGGAGCGGGGGTCAGTACGACTAGTCGATCTAAGCAGTCGCGCAGGCATCTGGTTCCTGGGATTCTAGGAATGCATTTGCCGTTGGGCATGCACAAGCAGCCGTCGGTCCCGCATGCTGCCCATCCAGAAGCGACATAACTGTTGACATAGGGGCAAGATCCCATGAAGTGGCTAGGGTCGGCGCAGAATGCACAGCTTCGAGGTGCACTCTGCTGGAACTGTGTGTACTCCTGCTTGATGACAGGAGGGGTGAAGCTGGGAATAGAGGCTGCCGGACGTGGGGCCATACTGGCAGGGGCAACCAAGGGGCATGCGAAGGAAGGTGCCGGGGGTACCAAAGAACACCATGCGGAGCCTTGCCCGGCCATGATTGCCGAGGCTGCGGCAGATGGGAACTGCGAGGTAGCTGCGCCAGCGAGTAAAAACTCAGCAGCTTTGACGGTGTTGTCCATGGGGTATGGTTTGTGGGGATGGTGGTTCTGCTTAGTAAACATGAGGCGGTTCCGAACCTGCGCTTCTAGGTCGGTAGGAAGGCCAAGCATAAAAATAGTGTTGCGGTCAAGCTCGGCAAGCTTTCCTCCATCGATCAGCATCTTGGTAATCTTTCTAAACTTATGACTTTAATCGCTGAACTCTTTCAGGGTCTGCATAGTGCTTTCTCGGGATCCCTGAACAAGTATCTGTAAGTCTATGAACGTATAACAGTTAGCTTCGCAGCCAGAGTATAACTTTTTTATGGTGGCCACAAATGCTGCCCAAACTGCGGGGATGGCAGACACTTCCGGGAGCTGCTCCCATCCGTCTGACTTGTCATAGTCGGCATAACGGATAGCAGTGCAGATTCTCTGAGCCTTGGTAAGCTGCGAAGTGTCAGCAAGCTGCTCGATGTCCTTGAGGAAGCGCGGCAAGAGCGCAGCCTTACCCGAGAACTTTGGGGCATTGTTCATGCCTCGGAGGGGCATCTGGGGGGCTTGATAGACCATGGGTAGATTCGGTCTCAGCGGTAGTGCAGGAAGGAGGTTTGGTAGAGGGACAAGAGGGGGTGCTGCGGCATGTTGAGCCGGGGTATTGGTCCAGTTCGGAGTGAGGCTCGGTGGTATCGGCGAGTTTTGGTAGGAGATGCGCGAAGCGTCGAGTAGATAGAAAAGTGATGGGGACAATGAGGAGTTGGAGTTGGAGATAGATGGAGAAGGCGATGATGACAAGGTGAGGTCTCCGAGAGGAGACAAAAATGGGGAGTTTTTTCTCACCCCCCTCCAAGTGGGAGGTGTGGATTCTATGTATAAACACTCCGGGCACCTGTTTGCTAAAGCTCCAGGGACCGGCTAAATTTTCCTGTAGGAATGAGGGGTCGACAGGTGAAATATCATCGCTGTCGGAAGGCATCTGTGGCTGTGTGGTTCCTAGAAACTGTGGCTGTGTGGTTCCTGGAAAATCGGGGTGGTTTTTGGCTGCTGTAGGTGGGTTTTCGGCTGCCGTGGGTGATGTTTGGTTGCTTTCGGCTGTTGTGGGTGGGTTTTCGGCTGCTGTGGGTGATGTTCGGTTGCTTTCGAATGGTTGAATAGGGTCTAGGGTAGAAAGTTCAGGGAGGTCAGATCAGTTGTGATGTGCATCTGGAGAGGAGACCGGCTGTAAAATTAGCGAGTCTTCACTGATTTGTAAACAGCAAAAATGCTCAAGGAAATTTTTCAGCTCGAGCCTTCTAGGAGTCAGTCGGAGGCATCATCTGGAGCCTCTAGCAGAATCCCTCGTGGTGGGCTCCAGTTGAAAAGTTTCTAGAATGGCTGAGAGGAACTAGGAGACTAAGTTCTCTAGTCCTGGCCATCGGGAGAGAGTGTGGGTGCAGTATGTTTGCCCCAAAGAGATTCTGGGTAGAGGCGTCCAGAGATGGAGTGTCCAAAATGACTACGGAAGGTCTGGAGGTTTGACTGAGGTGACGTGGCCGAAGCCAAGGCTTTAGACGGGGCGACCGAGACATGCACCTGAGGTTGAGAGAGGAGCGGCCGAGACGTGCGGCTGAGCTTGACTGGTTAGCGATAAGAGGGAAGCAAATCCAAGCATTCCCGAGGTGGACGAAGAAGGACAGTAGTGGAGAAGACGGGTGGTGGTGAAAATAGTGGACATTGGCAGTAGTGGTGGCAGTTGCGGTAGATAAAACAGTCAGTAGTTGTTCCAAATGGTCGGTGGTGAATGTGAGCTAAAGGAAGCTGATTTCTACTTCTGAAGGACAAATCTTTATAGTCCCGGGCATTCCCGAGACTGCGAGACGTAGCATGCGTATTAAGGAACTATGTAGAGTGACATGTGATGGGAAATATTACATAATGGCTGAAGCCATAAGTGGTGATCGCGATATGTACTAATTTGGAATATAAAAAAAGAAGGGCGTTACGAGGGGGCCGATAGAACAGGCATGTGATGTACAGAAATGGACTGACCACTATAGCGAGGTGCCGAGGGTTCGGCCGTGCACTCCGTGAGCTCGGCATCATGTGAAAACATTCGGAGAGCGACGAGGAAGGGAGGCTTAGTTCGCAGAGCAATAGCGGGCTCCTGGAAAGTGTGAAAAGCACCCAATGTAACTGTAGAGGCATACCGCGCTCTACACCACTCCCAAGCAGATGATGCTTTCGGCCTCTCCACCTCCAATGACGTCCTCACCCTAAGGCCAGTAGCCTCAGTCAAAGCCTCCTGTAATGCCCGCGCTGACCATGACCTCTCCTTCCATGAGTTTCTCTTAGCCAGAAACTTCTTCCTCCACCAAGTCAAGGATGCCAAATGGCCGGACAAGCATGCCAACGCCCTTGCCCTCTTCTTCTGGAACCTCGAGAACCACCTGATGTGCAACCTTGACCACGGCGACCAAATTGTCCTACTCTATGCCTCCCAGGTCCATCGCTCCTGGCATGACGACTTCAAAATCAATCCTGACTCCGCCTTCAACATCACACTAATCTACGACAACCTCATGAACACTATCTCCTTCGAGGTATCCTCAAGCATTCAATCCCGCATCGCTCACAAGGTCAGTACCCCCCCTCTTTCCCCTCTCCATCCCCTCACCCTCCCTTTTCCTCCCCCCCCCTCTCCCCCCCCCTCCTGTCCTCCCCACCACGGGTGAAATCATCCCACACACTCCCGTCCCCCTCCCTGCTC
>JBBPUL010001132.1:0-11420 GCA_038094675.1 Spongispora temasekensis
TATTCTTTTTATTCCCCCTTCTGAATTTCAGCCTGATTCACTTTCGAACGCGATCACTATCATTACTTACTCTAGCTCACATTCTTTTTCTCGGACATCAGACTCTCGCATAGTCGCACATGGACGCACATATTTTATATACCAGCACTAGCAGTTGAATACCAATAGAATCTGTTTCTGCCGTGCCAGTGAGTGGCGGAGCCACGGGAAGCTGCTAGTGTCGGTCAAAGTAACTATAACGTCAAAGCCTCGTTGCACGGAACGCCCCCGGTTGCAAACCCCCGGTTCAGGACGAACGAGGCAAAGCAAGAGCAAAGGCGAGACTGGAGCCGCCATCGGATCCCCATGCTCAGTCCGGTTTTGTGCATCATCTTCCCGACGAACGAGTATCAACATGCTGGAGAGAAACTGCAACTCACCGTATCAAAGATTTAACCTAGAAGAGAGAGAGAGAAAAGAGCACAGTTGAGTTACACAGTGACGACGGGCAGAGAGAGAGAGAGAGAGAAAGGTGGAAAGTCGATCAAATAACTATAACCACACGCTCTCATCGCGCAGAAGCGCCTACCCCTGCGTCCGTATATGCATATCGCCTCAAGACGAGGTGAGATGTGCTGAACGAAGGGGAGACTGGACGTGTAAAAGTCCCCGCGCTCGGAATGAGTGTAAAATTGAAATATCATCATATCGACTCGTGGGTGGTGTTTTTTTTTTTTTACTTACCTTGGAAGGTGAAGGAAAAAAAAGAACTTGGGGAATGTAACAAGAACAAACAAAACACATGAAGTTGATGATGATCCACTGGATATTAGGACCATTTCCCCTCCTCTTCCTCTCTTCCACCCGTCGTCCCATTTCTAGCGCCGCTGCCTCCCGCCGCCTGCTGACGTTGAACCCCTCCACCAAGATTCAGACGGCCAACATCCCCCCTGCGCGACGCCGCTTCGAACCTGCCGGGATCCTTCACCACACTGATCCTGCAGACTCCCATACGCGCGGAAAACCACCACCCTTGTCGTCGTCGTCGTCGTCGTCGTCATCATCATCTTCATCAGCACGACCGATCCCTCGTCGTCCCATCAACCACCAGATTCCGTTCGACCATGTCTTTGTACTCGATCCTGAGACGAACAAGCTCGGGTCGACGACGAAACGCAGTCTCGCGTCGCTCATTGCCGAGACGCAAATGATGACAGGGGGGAACGGGCAGACGCAGACGCAGACGGTCGTCGAACTCGTCACGTCCACACCAGAACCGATCGTTCGCCTGACGACGCGTGCAGAGGCAGAGCAACGGTACAGAGAGATGAAGCGCGCGCTGAAGAAGAAGAAGAAGACAAACGGTGCGCGCGGCGGCGGGTCGGACGAGTCCAAGGAGATCAAGCTCACGTGGGGAGTCGGGCGCGGGGATCTGGAGCACAAGCTGCGCAAGGCCGCGCGCGAGCTTGGCAAGGGGTGCCGCATCGTCGTCGTGATCGCGACCAAGCGGGGACAGAGACCGCCGAACCGGGAGGAGTGGGCGGTCTTTGCGCGCGAGATTGCGGACACGCTCGGCGAGGTGGGAGAGGAGTGGAAGGAACGCGAGGTCACCGGACGGACGATGACGCTGTCGTTCCGGAAATCGAATTCTATCACCTCCTAGACTATATGTATATTTATTATACAGAGCATGGATACTTTTTTTTCACGTCCGTCGACGATGCTTCCATGCATGGCCCATCTTTCTCCACTCTGATCGCTGAACGGGCAGTCCGCGTTCCCTGTGCACCACCAGAGCGTGCGGCAAGAATCGTCTTCGCGGTCTCGGGAACGCAAGCGGCTGGCGGTTGACGGTTCTGGTCCCAGGGCGGTGCATGGACGGGTACATCCATGTTCCAAGGAACAGCCGTCTGTACGCGACCGGGACCTCGAATCCGGCGTCCAGCATCCCGTGAACGATACGCTGCAAAAATGGGTTGCAATTCCGAGGAACGACGCCGCGCCTTGAATAGCGCATCCTCGCACGTCTCTCCTTTTGCCGCCAATGGGCACGGCGCGGCTTGGGGGAGCGTCGCATCATGGCGGGCTGGCGCCCAAACATGGCCAGGGCAGCATTGAAGAACCGAGCGTCGGGCTGGAGCTTGTGCACCTGGGGCTGCGCGCTCGGGACGATGCGTACGAGGGTGTCGTAAATGTCGCGGGCGGCACGGAACATGGAGCGGTAGAGCACGGCGCCCATACGGAGACCGATCGTCCGTCTTGAGCGGTGTCTGCTCGCGATCTTGTCCTTGGCGAGGACAAAGTGGGCCCATCCCTTGACCTTGTCTTTCCTGTGCGTGCACGGCTGCCATTTGGGAGGCGGGGTGAGCAAGCGGTGGCGGAGACCAAGGCCCTTGCTCGCTTCCGCTGCATAGACCTGCATCATGATGGTGTAGGCATGGACGGGGAGACACCAGCCCTGTGTGACCTCGAGACCGCTATTTCCGCTCTTGATCCAGCTTATTTTCTCTGCCTTCTTTGCGAGGAGCCAGACGCGCTCTGCGAGGCCAGTCTTGCCTGCTTTTGAGAGTGCGTTGAGAACGGAAGTGAAAAAGTGGGGGCCAAGGGTGACTGCGCGGCGGAGTCTCTCCTGTCGTGCGCGATGTGCCATGATGGCACGTTGGTGGGCGGTAGGGGGGTGGTCGCCCCAGGCGGGGTGGTCAACGATGGCGAGCTCAGGAAGGACGCGAAAAAGGATGGAAGCGACAATGTGTGGATTGCCTGTCGATATGAGATGTGTCATGTAGGAGGTCAATGTATGCATGTCCGCTGGGAGGTTGGAGGAAGCGGAGGAGAGTGCCAAGAGTTGGGAGAGCGAGTCAGCGCTGGATCCGGGTCGAGGGTGTGGATGGGGAGAGGGGGACGGGACAGCAATGGGATGATGGGCGTTTTGCTTCAGTTTGCGGAGTTGGGCGAGAGCAAAGGAGACGATGTCATTTCGGCGCAAGAGGGAGCCTGAGCGTAGGATGATGTTGTACGTGGCAGTGTCTGGGCTGAGGGTGGGGCGGCGCAGGTGCTGCATGTGATGGAGGACATGGCGGGCGAGCGGAACGGACAGGCGATGGCGAAGGGCGTAGTGCACGAGGGTGTTGTATGTCTCGCGGGAGAGTGGGGGCATCGTGGGTGGGTCTTTGGCGTTCCTTGTGGGGAGGTTCTGCAACAGACGGAAGATGACGCGGTGAAAGTACTGATGGGCATTGACTGTGCGATGGGAGCCTTGCTCGAGGACGTGGACCTTGTACGGGAGCTTTGGGCAAGAGTAGAGGGCGCGCAAAAGATGGGAAAAGTCGGAGTAGGGCAAGGAACGGGTGTCGACGAGGCCGGCCAGGTTGGCGAGGGCCTGGAGAGCGACCTGAGGGTCTTGGGTGAGATCGTGCTCGCACTGGTGTGTGATGGCCGTGAGGAGCCGTTTCGGGGGGATGGCGCGACCAATGTGCTCTTTCCAGCGGTCGATCGGCTGTGGGGAGGGGGGACAATGGGCGACTTGGTGGGAAGCCTTTAATTCGTGTGTCTTTGCCTCGTAGTCCTTGACGAGAAGGACGAAGAGCAGGGAGCCCATGATGATTTCGCCCTGGAGGAGACAAAAGTTGACGAGGGCGGCAAAGGCGCGGTCTGAGCACTGCCGCCTGTTCTCGCGGGCCTTGAGGAGGAGGGCGAGGGCGAGGCGGAGGCCGTCGTCCTGGACGGAGTCGGGGAGAGGGCGGTCGGGGGAGGGAAGGATGGCGGCGGCGCGTTCCCTGAGGAGAGTGAAGACGGAGGGGGGAGCGCGGACGAGGGCGTCTGAAACTTTGAGGAGGGTGGTCTGGCGGAGGAGGATGCCTTTGCTCACGAACGCGTGCGCTGTCTCGTACGCCTTGAGAGGGGAGCCGTGACGGATCATGTGATGGACGAGGACGTGTGCAGACAACCTCGGCGACTCAACAGAGTCCACAATAAAACGCGCATCGCCAAGTGCGCCGCTCTTGCACGCTAGACGAACAGCTGAGGCCCATCGCATGTGCCTTCAAGAATAAATTTTTTACAGTAATATATCAATCAGAAAAGAAACTCACTGCTTGTACAAGCACAAGAAATACACGTGACTTTCAACCATGTCTTCCAGGGGAGGCCACCGTCGCCGACACCACCACCGAGAGCGAGAAGACTACGACTACCACGACAGACGCAGGGAACACGACACTCCAGAACATGTCGTCAAGAACCTCGTCATAAAAATGGGCCAAGTCGTGAGTCAACTCAACTCAACGTTCAACCCAACCCTACGCCTCACACCCCCTCCCTGGCAGGACCCTGTCCAAGAGGTCCCCCGCGTTGCCAAACAGATCCGCGACGCACCCGTCACCGTCGCCGCCATCTCAGAGGCTATTCGCATCAGGCGCGCGTCGTCGTCGGCTCTCTTTCCCCGCCTTCCTGACCTTTCTTTTTTTTTTTTTTTTTTTTTCAGCGTCACCGAGCAGCCATTCAAGATCCCCTACTATGCAGCACTGCTCCGGCTGCTCCACGACCCCGCTCCCTCTGACACAGAGCCCTCCGGCTCCTCTCCCCTCCCCTCCCTCGGCAAGCTCGTCCTCGAGGACTTTTGGAAGGGCTTCCACGGCTATCTCGACAAGCTCGCATGGCGAGAGATCCGTCTATGCGTGCGTCTCCCCACCCCAGCCCCTCAGCCTTGTTCACCGCCCGTCTAGATTCACTTTTTTGCCCACTTGATGGTCGCCCAAGTCATCTCCATCGACTCCATGTCCGCCCTGCTCCAGTCGTTTGCCGCAGTCCTCGACGAGTTCGGTGTCTCGTACGCACGCGGAAAGAATGCCGCCCTTTGTGCCACAGAGGGTCTCCTCATCGTCCGTCTCCTTTCTTTCTCCCCTTGTCTGTCCGCCCACCCTCCGCTTTCAGGCCGGGCCCGTCATCACAAAGAGCTTGTCCTCGAACACCTCAGAAATCATCAAAGCCATTCAGACCTTTAACGAATCCGTCGTCGCTTCCAAGGTGCTCGTGCAGCCCGTCACCTCTCTCGAATACGCGGACCCCTCCCTCCTCGAAAACACCCAAGAGGTATTGTCCACCTGTCCTTGCCCTCGTCTATGTCTCCAGCCCTTTGCAGCTCCTCGAGTGCGCTCTCGCAGTCCTCAAGGCCCTCGAAGCCTCTGATTTCTTGGACCTTTGCACCAGCGTCCCACAACCCTATCTCGACTATCCAGACCTAGACCCCTCCGTCTCTTCCCCTTTCGAGCTGCCCTCCATCTTGGTGCCCCCCGAGGTCATCGAGCTCGATGGTCTCGCTACAGACGCCGGCGAAGACGCTCAGGTCAAAAAGGAAGAGTGGCCCGAGTTCCTTGTCAGCCTCTTTGACAATGCCGTGCGTTTCATGCCCATGCCAATTCCTTTCCCTGTTGACACCACTCTGTTAGACTACACCAGAGTCCCTGAGCGTCGCCGGGTTTCTCATCCGTTCCAACGTTCGCGACACGATCGACATTTTTGAAGTCAACAGAAAAGAGTGCGCGAGGCTGTTACTCGAGTACCCCAAGTGGTGTGTACCAGGCACATTCAAACCCACACCCGGTGCACCCCCAGCAGAGGAAGACCCAAACGCCAAGAACTGGTTGCTCGAGAGCGTCGTCATCGAGGTGCCTTTTCGTTCCACTCCCTCCCTCCACTCGTTTATTCACGCCCCTCTAGACCGTTCTCAGCTCCCTCTTCCTCCTTCCCGAGCCACCTCACAAACCCATCTATTACATTTCACTCATCACGGAGCTCTGTAAACTCTCACCGTCGACCGTCGGTCCAGCAGTCGGCAAATCCATTCGGAAGCTGTACAACGCCCTCGGCGACGGGCTCGACCCAGAAGTGTCACATCGCTTCGTCGAATGGTTCGCCATACATATGAGCAACTTTGGCTTCCAATGGGTGTGGAAAGAATGGCAAGTGCCACCCTGCCTTGGCTCGCATTCATGACCCCCGACCCCGTTTACCAGGGTGCCGGACCTCTTGTTCGTGGAGCAACATCCAAAGCGAACGTTTATGCGCCGAGCGGTTGAAATCGAAATCCGGTTGTCCTATCACGACCGAATTCTCAAAATGCTACCCGAGCCCATGCAAGTCGACCTCAACGTGATCGCTGCCCAGCCTCCGGGCCCAAGCTTTGAATACGAAGATCCTGGTGGGTTCACTGCCCCGTCTGTTTCTCGTTCGTGTCGCCTCACTCGAACACAGCGAATCCATACTATGATGTCACGCAACCTTTGCTTAACCTCTTACGTGGCCGGTCCCGCGTCGAGGAAGTCATTGCTCATCTCGACAGTCTCAAGACATCCCTCGAGTCGATGCCCTCTGCACCCAGTCCATACGCGTCTGTCGACTCTCTGATGCGTTCCATCGCCGTCCAGTCGCTGCTCTCGATCGGGTCGCGCTCCTTTTCCCATCTCCTGAACGCCATCGAGCGGTACCTCTCCTTGCTGCGTGGACTTGCCAACCCGGCGCCTGAACAGGGCGGAGGTGATGCCACGGAGGCCAAGATGGACATTCTCAGCGCCATCTCTGCGTTTTGGAAGCGGAATCGGCAGATGATCGGGATCGTGTTTGACAAGCTGATGCAGTACCAGATCGTGGACCCCACCGAGGTGATCGCGTGGACGTTTGGGCACTCGGCGGCGCCGGTCGGCGAGGGGGCGAGTGTGACGTGTGTGGGTGCATTCGAGTGGGATTTGATCAAGGGGGCGTTGGACAAGGCGAACGGGCGAGTGATGGTGGCGAGGCGAAAGGTGGCGGCGTTGAGGAAGGAGCAGGATGATAGCATCGCGCGGGTCAAGGCGAGCGGTGGGGCGGACGTGGCGAGTATGGAAGTGGATGGGGAGGTGAAACCTATCATCAAGCAAGGTACGCACGTGCTCCTTTTTTTTTTCGAAAACAGAGACCGAGTGGTTGTTTGCACAGACGACTCGGCAGAGAGCCCGCAATTGATGGTTGCGCTCAAGGCATTTGCGAGTCTGACGCGGGAGCAAAAGGGTGCGTTGTCGCGAACGATCGAGGGTTTCGTAGCATGTCTTGCGTCGCCGACGGGCGACGTGATTGGCGATGAAGCTTGGGGGCAGCGGCAGACGTGGACCAACGACGGATGGAAGACGTGGGAGACATGGGGGTGGTACAGACACTTTTGTAGAATCGTGCGTTGTTTTTTTTTTCTTCGCTCTTTTGCTGGGTTCTAACGGTCGACGTGTCTGTCTAGTATGCGCCGTACTTGCGCAATTATGCGACGACGCTCAGTACGATTGGATTTGCCACGATACAGGACTCTACGGATCCAGCGATCTTGCTGATCAAAAAGACGTGGGATATTGCGACGGGGCAAGAGGCCTGAGTCTGTATGTACATAAGTTTATGTCTATTTCAGTTTGAACGACTGTGTTATTATGAAACGTCAGTTGCTCTTGATCTTGGGGCGATTGCCGGTCGAATATCCAACTGTACCGATAAATACGAGCGCTGCGCCGGTCCACATCACGGCGTTTGCTTGGCGGCCATAAACGAGGACACTGAGCAGGAGCGATACGGCTTTGCGCACGGTCAGGATGAGGGTGACGGTGAGCGACGAGACGCGGCCGGTGAGCCTGTTGACGCCGACGACGCAGAGGAGCTGCGTCGCGGTGTTTGCGGCGAGGTATAATAGCATGGCGGGCGCCGTCGTCGTCATCGCCAGAAAGGGCACGCGCGGGCTGTCGGTCATGCGGGCGAGCTCGGTGGTGATGCTCTCGCGGGAGAAGTAAAAGAGGGGGAGGGCGAGGGCGTGGATGTAAAACATGTTTTCCTGCCAGGACGGCTGTGCGTGCGGGTCGGATGTCTCGGTGGGCCGAATGTATCGGGCGTAGACGTAGTCCTGGGTGAGACCGAGAAATCCGGAGAGCACGAGGGCGAGGCTGAGGATGGCTATGCCGATGGCGTAGAGGGAGAAGACGTCGTTGCCGTTTGGACGGGTGCTCGTGCGGGCCGCGTTCGAATTGGAGAGGGTGGTGAGGATGATGCCGATGGTGACGAGGAGGACGGAGAGGACCTGTCGGAGGGTGTATCTGCGGGGGCGGGGGCGGGGTCGTCGCATGCGAGCCGTTGGCGGGAGAAAGAAGGGGGGGGGACTTGCCGTTTCTGCACGAGGAGCCAGCCGAGGAGCATGTTGACGACCATGCCGCCGCTGCGAAAGACGATGTGGACGGACATGGGTATGTCGTACGCAAATGCGGCATTGTTGAGGGTGGAGAGGACGAAGAAGAGGGCGACCTGGACAAAATAAGGAAAGAGGGGCACTCTGGGCTGTCTCAGACGAAAGGGCGAGGCTTGAAACTGGGCGGGGAGGGCGTAGAGGGAGACGACGAGGAACTGGAAAAAGGTGATGAGCACGCCCGAGTGGGGGAATTCGGAAGTGAGACGTTCGATGGTGACTGCATTGCTATTGAATGTCAGAGACTCTCTGCTTTGACTTGACCCTGACTTGACTTGCCTGCAGCAACCACCAAAGACGAGGGAAATCGTCGTGAACCAGTCGGAGAACATGAGAGATCCCGTGACTTTGTCAGTTGGCCTGGATATAAACTCGACCCCCCCCCTCTCTCTCTCTCTCTTTCTCCATCTTCTTTCCTGCTTCATTTCCCTTCTCCCCCTTCCCCCCCCCCCCTCAAGGGGGCCCTCTCTAATCATGTCACTCCCTTCAAAACCCCCCGCCGAGCGTCGTCACCCCGCCTCCCTCCTCCCCGTCGCACTCCACAACCCTGGTTTCGTTCACCTCATGAGCAGGCGCGTGTCCCTGGATATGGTCCGCTACATTGCTCTCCGGGCAGCGCAGGTCATCATGGTTGACGAACCCCCCCACTCGGATCCACCGCCCCTCCCCCCTCCCGCCGTCGCCCAGCCCGCTTCCCACCTGCTCAGCCTAGAGTCCTTTATCGTGCAGCTCATCATCAAATCCAACGTGCAGGTCCCCACCTTGCTCACCACGCTCATCTACCTCGACCGTCTCCGCTCCAAGCTGCCGCCCATGGCAAAGGGTAATTCCCGCTCGTCGTGCATCGCCCCTTCTGATGCTCTTGTCTCTCTAGGCCTCCCTTGCACGCGGCACCGCGTTTTCTTGGCCGTCCTTATCGTGGCTGCAAAGTACCTCAACGACGCGACTCCGAAGAACAAGCACTGGTCTGCTTATGCTTCCCTGTTTGGTCTCGCCGAGGTAAACCTCATGGAAAAGCAGCTCCTCTTTCTGCTCGACTATGACCTTCGCTTCTCCGAATCCGAGGCCATCAAGCACTTTGCTCCCTTTATCCTTGTCCAGAAACAGACCGCCGCCGACCCTCGCGAGACCAGGGTCGCCGCCGTGGAAAAGGTGGCCAAGGCCGGAAAAGCAAGAGCTCTGGCTCAGCAACCCCAGACACCACCACCTCACTACGATTCCCTCCATCGCCCCCAAGTCACCACGAGCGCCTCGATCGTGTCGACCGTCCGAGGGCTGGCGAAACGAATGTCAAACAGTCGCTTGAGCGTCCTCCACAATGCCGCAAGCCGGCTCCCGCCTCCGCCTCTGCCGCCTTCGCCATTGTCGAGCAGTCACAGCTTCGATACTCTGGGCGCCACCACCGACTCCGAGATGGACTCGTTGACCGAGGACACGGACTCATCATCGACAGGCTCGATAACTAGCCCAGAAGACGAACGCGACGATTGCAAGCTGCTATCCAAAAAACGATCCATGCTCGGCTCTCTTCAACCCCAGATCCGCCGCGAAGGCAGGAAGGTGTCCGACACGTCGTCCATCAATTCGGCGACAACAGTCAAGGCGGCGACAGGACATGCGTCTCCGACAGGCCAAGAGAATCGTAGTCCCGAATGCTCGATCCGGGTCGTGCATCGCCATGGAAAGCCACGTGTGACTTCGTATGTATACGGCGTGTCGACCGGTTTGCAGGCCAGGGGCATCCACACGCCCGTGGGCTCACCTCGGATCAAGGAAAGTTTCAGCACCCCTGGCTTTCTCAGTCGTATGTGGAACGCAGCGACCAAGACCCAAGACAAGGACGTTTCGATCACGAAAGCATCTGCTGTCCCTCTTGCCGTGACCATCGTCGAGCCCTCTGAGCATCTCTCTCACTACCACGGAAGCACCTTTCGGAGGTTGGTTCACTCGCGGTCTTCCATATTCCGAGCGGCGGCCAATCAACACGTTCTTGACGTTTGATCACTCTACAACCATTTGGCGGTGACGATCGCGCACGCAAAAAAAAACGCCACTCTTTTTTACTGTAAAAATTCTTTTCTCTGCATTGGACGATCTTTTTATATCTCACATCTCTAACCTCATGTGCTCGCGGACACTCGCTCGGACCTGAGGGACTTGTGTCGTCCCAATCTGTGGTGCGTTTCGCATGGACACCACGCCGCTGTAGCCATACTTGTACACGATCTATCTCTCACTCTCGTTCTGTATTTGACACTGTAACATACCTTGTCGTTTTGATAGACCAATGATCTCTGTAATATATGAAATACAGTTTTGACATCTCTATCCTATAAAAGCTTGACGTAGGATGCTGGGAACAGACCTTGCTCTCCCTGCCCTTCCACTTGCCCCGTCCACCTGCAATCACGGTTCCATTTCAGCACGCCAAGGGTTAACAAAAAAGGGGGGGGACTGACCAATCTTCTGACGATTTTGCAGTAACAAACACGGTTGCACCCGCCGTGATGGTCAGGTCGCCCGGATCCTAATAACACGACGTCAACTTCCTTTTCGTGCCGACTCGACGACCGAGCGTTACTTGCCTCGCTGCTGTAATCATACAATACTTCTGCCCACTCGCCCTCTGCCACTTCTGCCTCTGCCTCTGCCTCTGCCACTGCTCCCCCCTGTGCATTCCAGTTACCCCTAGTGCTTCCCGGGCCACTATGTCCAACGCTCGTCGTCGTCGCTGTCGTCGTCGTCCTCCGCACGGGCGGTGGCCCGTACGTATTCTTGGGCGTCGCGAACGCAGAAGGGATACTAGTAGGAATCGACGCCGCGATCGGCTTCTTTTTGCCAAACGGGTTCAAGGCGTTTGTCTTGTAAAGGAGTGAGTTTTTTTTTTTAGAAAAAAGAGAAGAAAAGAAAAGAAAAGAAAAACGAAACGGAACACAATACCTTGGTCGTCACGAGTTTGTCCACCTCTGCCCCTGGAATCCCGCCAGCGCGCTCCATGATCAGTCCCGTCGACGAGGATGGTATATGGGGCGATATCCGGCGAGGCAATGTCGGCGCTGGTGCTGGTGATGATGATGATGATGATGATGATGATGATGACGATGACGACGACGACGACGCACCCCCTGGCCCCGAGCTACCGCTGCTGCTGCTACCACTATTATTGTTTTGAAACGCGAGCGTGGCGGCTGCG
>JBBPUL010001133.1:0-11418 GCA_038094675.1 Spongispora temasekensis
TTATAGCCAAGAGTATGTTCTATTTATATCCCCACCAAAGCTAAGCGAAATTCCCACAGTGATTGGCAGTGCACTGTGCGCACTGCCATTGGGGTTAGTATGGAAAGGGTTTTTGAGGTCACTGTATTCTCCATCTCCCAGACCTCACTAGACCCTTCGCCATCGCAACTGATGCATCATGTGATGCCATGGGCGCTATCCTCCTACAGACCGACTCGAATGAGGACTGGCACCCTTGTTCTTACCTCTCTCAGTCATTCTCTCAAGCAGAACGAAACTATGACATCTTCGACCGGGAACTCCTGGCCATCATCCATGCCCTCAAGACCTGGCAACACTACCTTCGTGGTTCGCAACACCCTGTCCAGGTCTTCACCAACCACAAAAACCTAACATACTTCCGCCAACCCCAGAACCTTAACCATTGCCAAGTGCGATGGCTCCTCGACCTTGCAGACTTCGATCTCAAGATGACCCATGTCCCTGGTTCTCTGCTCTCTGGCCCCGACGCCCTTTCCCATCGTCCTGACAGACTCTCATCCGAGTCTGATAACCAAGCCATTACTCTCCTCCCCAAGACCCTCTTCATCCATGTCGTGGACTCCGTACTTGCAACCACAATCCAAAAACACTCCGTTAATGACGACCTCGTCACCTGCCTCCGTGCTGACCTCGAGGGCCCTGTCACCACCCCCAACCTCTGCAACCACCTCTCTGACTGGCAATTCAAAGAAAACCTCCTTTGCTATTGTGACTGCATCTATGTCCCGGAGCCCGACTGCCTCACTGTCATCCAGCGTGCCCATGATCACCCCTCAGCCGGCCACCCTGGCTACCTAAAAACCCACCAACTCATTGCCCACGACTTTTGGTGGCCCAGCCTTGCTACTCAGGTCTGCCACTATGTCGAAGGATGTGCCCTTTGCCAGCAGAACAAGGCCAATACCCACCCCACCGTTCCTCTGCTCTCCCCGATCAAATCCCTCGCCTCCTGACCTTTTCAACAGGTTTCCTGCAACCTTATCATGGACCTTCCGTTATCTAATGGTTTCGACAGCCTGTTGGTCGTGGTAGACCATGGGCTTACTAAGGGGGTAATTCTCTGCCCCACAAAGAAACACATCACCACCGAGGGAGTTGCGACCCTCTTTTTCCACAAAGTCTACTGCCACTGGGGCCTCTACGACAAAATTATCTCTGACCGTGGCCCACAGTTCGCATCCACCTTCGCTGGGGAACTTGGAAAGCTCCTGAAGTATGACCTCTTCTTATCCACTGCCTACCACCCTCAATCCGACGGCGAGACCAAACGTGTCAATCAAGAGGTCGAAACGTACCTTCAGATCTTCTGCGGAAATAACCCAACCGCATGGGCTGATCATATCACCATGTGGAATTCACACACAATAATCACCCCCACTCCATCACCAACAAATCGCTGTTTTACCTCATGTACGGCTTCGAACCTCATGCCCTCCCCACGGTCCTCGCAGAAACCCCACTCCCAGCCCTGGAAGAATGCCTCAAGGCCCTATCCACAGCAAGGAATGAGGCACTCGCCGCCCATGAACTCGCACACCAGGTGATGGCATCCCACACATGCTGTTCTTTTACCCCATTCACGAAGGGAGACAAGGTGTGATTAGAGGCAAAAAACCTCAATCGCCACATTACAAACCCTAAATTCACACCCAAAAGAGAAGGACCCTTTGTTATCACAGACATCCTATCTCCCCTGACATATAGACTCTGCCTCCCGGTGACATAGAAGATTCACCCCATGTTCCATGCTTCCCTCTTATCGCCCTATCGCGAAAACAGCATCCACGGCCCGAACTTCCTGGCTCCACCTGGCCTGGAACTAATAGAAGGTGAAGAAGAATACAAGATTGAGAAGGTCCTATGCCACAGAGGAATGCCACGTTTCCGCATGTTCCTGATCCGATGGAAAGGGTACACTGCCGAAGAAGATTCCTGGGTCCCAGAACGGAATCTGAAAAACGCAAAGTCTGCCCTTCTGAAGTATAAAAACCTCCACCCAAAGACCTTCCCTCCCTCAAAGCGTTAGCTTCCTTTCCTCATAACACCTTCTATCGTCTTTGCCCCCTCGCCTCTTCGCTTTTCCCATACCATGTCTAATGTCTCTACCACATCTCTCTCATCTCCCTCGTCCCTGTCTATTTCAGTACCTCCTATGGAGGACCATCTTGCTTCACCACCATGCACCCCCTCTCTGTCGCTGGCCAATGCTCCTCATCATGAGGATGCTGTGGTACTGGCAATGGACACTGTTCCTCCTAGTCCAGGCACTGCATATACCATCCCTACCCTCAAGTCGCCCGCCAATGCCCCAACCCCCATGATCTCTATGGACATCCCTATCCACGCCCACACCCTCAGGTCCTCCGACCCCTCTGATGATGAGCGCAGCGCGCTCCACAAGTTTCTCACAGACCCCCACATGTTCACGGGGATTTTCGCTTTCACCGACCCCTCTTCATTGTTCTTTCTCCTTTTTATACTCTATCTCCAACTAGAGTGACTCCTCCACCTCTTCCAATCCCTCATCGGCAATGACCACTGTGGCATCGCCCTCACTGGAGCCTCCATCCGAAATATCCACTCTAGAGCCATGGGACACATCCATGACTTGGCCCACCAGATGGGGTACCTAGAGTTTGTCCAAGACATTGATAGATACCTCCGGGAGACCGCCGCAGTTACAGTCCCTACAAATATCTTGATCATGGGCTACATGCTTCACTCCCCCTCGCCCTCGCCCTCCGAAATCATTCGAGACTCGGTCCCTGCAGTTAATAGTGCTTCGTCCTCCCCCCTTGACCCTATGGAAGCACTGGCCATCAACGCTCTCCAAGCCCGCTTCGACTGTATCCAGGAAGCCATGGTCCAACGATGCATCCTACAGGAAGACTTACCCTGCCCCAGTGATTATAACTGGTACCATGACTCGTGCTTCATATATCACAGACTTAGGCACATTCGGATTCACTGCCCCCACTACACTTGTCCCTTCTGCCACCGCCGCTCCCCCGGCCACACTCAAGCCACCTGCCCCTTCTGCAACCATCGCTCCCCACCCGGGTCATCCTCATCCTCAGCCTCCTCCCACAGCTCTCATCAGTCCCGGGGATCCTTTCGGTCCTGCACCTCCTGCACTTCCAGCCACTCTCAGCATTCTGACCATGCACTTCCAATACCTCCACCTCGGTCCCCACCAGCACTAAACAAAGACGATGACTTTTGCTTTGACTCGGTTGGAGAAAGCAACATGTGCAGATCACCCGTCAGGTCTTGCCGTGGATTGTAGAAAGAGGTCTCACTAGGGTTTCGACCCTACTAAGGGGGTAATGTTATGATCGGCCCCTTTTTCTTTCTTCTTTGCTCTCTTTTGTCTTGTATTACCTAAACACGCACAGCCCTTCTCTTTAGTCAGCATTCATAGCTGTGCGTTTTCTTATCTCTTATCTGTGACTTATGTGTTCCATGGCATTCTATGTAGTTCTATCATACACAGCCTTCTGACTCGTTTCGTGCCATGTATGACTCACTTCCCCTTATCTCCAGCTACCTAGTTTGGGTCTCTCTCTTATCGAGCTGTAGCACTGCTTGGTCTGTGCACTGTTACGATCAGCCCCTTTTCTTCCTCTTTTCACTCTCTTTTACCTTGTATTACTTAAACGCACACAGCCCTTTCCCCTTAGTCAGCGTCCACGGCTGTGCGCTTTCTTATCTCTTCTCTGTGACTCACACGTTCTACGACATTCCATGTAGTTCTATCATACACCGCTTTCTGACTCATTTCGCGCGGTGCATGACTCATTTCCCTTATCCCCAGTTACCACATTTGGGCTCTTCTCTTATCGAGCTGTAGCACTGCCTGGTCTGTGCGCAGGACTCTCTACATATAAATAGGGCATAGCACAAGCGATGTATATCCAGCTTGAGCCTACTCGAGATAGCAATCTATTGCGTCTTTGACCCTCTCACTCCCCTCCGCTCTCCCTTTGAATCACTTGACCTCGCAGCGTCTTCGCTCGAGGATACTCTGACCTCGTCTTCGACATCGCTACATACTCGCCAAGGTGGAGTAGTGACTAGTCTCTGTGCATCGCGCTCAGGACCTACGCCCCTCGCCTCTGTCTCGCAGCTTTAGGTTGCGCATCGAGTATACGACTGACACTACCCGTGCCTGTCGTAACAAAAGGCTCAAGCTCTTCGAAACGTGACTACCCTTGTTGTAGATTGCAGCCATTTCGGCTCCCCCGTCACCTTTGAAGCGGCGCCCCCGCCCACCACCACCGCCCCTCGTAACCTCTCCCTCTTGGAGATCTACCACACCCCCTAGTCCAAGTTCCAGAACCACCACGCCCCCCTCGCCACCCAGTCCCCCATCCCCGATGTCTACCAAGCCCACTGAACTTCGCCTCGCTCAGCCCAAGGCCTTCACAGGCAAACAACGTGATGCCATGCCTTGGCTTCGCTCAGTCCTACGATACCTCGCCATTAACGTCGACGTTTACTCAACCGATGAGAAGAAGATTGGTTTCACCCTATCGTTCATGAACGATGGGAACGCCCTTACCTGGGCCAATACCTTCACGGACAAAAGCATGAGAGGTACCAACATGGCCCTCGGGTCCTGGGACGACTTCGTCAAAGAGTTTAAGGCTCACTTCGAAAGCCCCAACACCGCCGCCAATGCCCTGACCTGGTTGGCCACCTACCGTGTCAACGAACAACGCGATGGGATGTTCCAACCGTCCCTCAACCAATACATCTCCGAGTTCCGTAATCAGGTCAGCTTGGCAGGGCTTACCGAGGCAGCTACCATCTGCCACTACTTCTCCACGGGCATCCCACCTTCGCTCTCCGAAAAGGTGTACCTTATGGACACCGTCCCCACCACCATCGACGATTGGATCAAGAATGCCTCTCGTCTTGACGATCAGCACAAACGTGCTAAGCTTGTCGCCCGCCAGCACAAGCACTCCTCGACCCCCTCCTTTGTCCCTCGCCCCACTCAGACCCCACGAGACAAGGACCCCAACGCCATGGATGTGGATGCTATCCGCATTCCTAAACTTACCCCTGAAGAGCGAGAACGCTGCTTCAAACAAGGACTCTGCCTCCGATGCAGAAAACCGGGTCACTTCTCCAACAAGTGCCCCACTTTCAAAGACCTTCCCCCACACCCTAAAGCCGACCGAAAAGTCGCAAAAACTGAAGAAGATGTACCAGGTCTTATAGATGAAGACGATGATGAAGACCTTCACGTGGAAGCAGTGGGGATAAAGGATTTTTGAAAGGGAGGACTTCTTCGACGCAAGTACCTCCCCAACGTTTTGTTTCTTGTGCGCCTGTACTAGTATCCACATCAAATAGAGCTATGCGTATCCCCATTCAGCTCGTGGTACCCTCGCATACCATGAAAGTCGTCGACTCTCCCGCTCTTGTTGACTCTGGAGCAGAAATCTCTTGTCTTGACTGGGCATTCGCCCGAAAACACAGACTTCCTTGTACCTGCCTCGAACAACCTATCCGTGTCCACAACGTAGACCAATCCACGAACTCCAATGGAGATATTTTATTCTCCACCAAACTTTACGTCTCCGTCGGAGAAGGAGTCACCCAAAAGGTACTCTTTTACCTCATGAACTGCGGAAAGGAAAACATTATCCTCAGTCTCCCTTGGCTCCGCCTCGCTAACCCAACAATTGATTGGGAAAAGCAGACCATCTCTGTCCCCGAAGCCCTCGACCAATCCGCAGACCTCTATCACACCTACGTCGCTGATCAAAAGCGACACGACTCCCACTACCACGCCCCACCCCTACAAGGCTTTGGGGAAACTTCAATTCGGTGTGCCAACACGACCCCCGAAACTCACAGACATCTACACGCCTACTTGGATATTCAGTCCGAGAAACAGTGGCACAATCAAACCCTGAGCCACTATTCTATCAACCGTGTCACCCGAGGAGGACCATACATCCTGCCCTCCGCTACCATCATCCGCTACTCCGAAGCAACCAAACTGGCAGAGAAAGCGGGGACCCAAACCCAAGAAATCACCTTACCTCCGGAGTACTCAGACTTCACCAGTCTTTGAGGAAAAAGACTGTGAATCGCTTCCCCCGTCACGGCCTTATGATCACGAGATCAACCTCGACGAGTCCTTTGTCCCGAAAATCGGGAAAATCTACCCTTTGTCCCCCGAAGAGCAAAAGGCAACCGAAGCCTTCCTAGACAAAAACCTTCGCTCTGGGAAAATTCGCCCCTCTAAGTCCCCGCAAGCCTCCCCCTTTTTCTTCATCAAGAAGAAAGATGGCAAACTCTGCCCATGCCAAGATTACAGGTACCTGAACGAGCATACTATCTGCGACGCCTATCCCCTACCCCTTGTTTCGGACCTCGTCGACAAGCTCAAGGGGGCTAACGTCTTTATCAAATTCGACGTACGATGGGGATACAACAACGTGCGTATCAAGGATGGCCACCAATGGAAAGGCGCCTTTATCACCCACAAGGGCCTTTTCAAACCAATGGTCGTGTTCTTTGGCATGAACAACTCTCCATCCACTTTCCAGCGCTTCATGAACGACTCCTTCAGAGACATGATCGCCGAAGGATGGCTCATCATCTATATGGATGACCTGCTCATTTTCTCTCCCGATAACGAATCCCACACCGAGCATACCCGCCGAGTCCTCCAACGCATGATGGAGTTAGATCTCCACCTCCGTCTGAGCAAGTGTAAATTCGCCACGCCCGAGGTAGAATACCTCGGCATGATCGTCAAACCTGGCAAGCTCACCATGGACCCCGTCAAGCTTGACGGAATTGCTTCTTGGCCTACTCCAAAGAAAGTTAAAGACGTACGCTCCTTCCTCGGATTCACGAACTTTTATCGGCGCTTCATCCCCTCATACTCTGACGTCGCTCGCCCTCTCATTGACCTCACCAAGAAAACCGCGGCATG
This sequence comes from Spongispora temasekensis, assembly GCA_038094675.1. NCBI lineage: Eukaryota > Fungi > Basidiomycota > Agaricomycetes > Boletales > Boletaceae > Spongispora > Spongispora temasekensis. The sequence goes on from JBBPUL010001133.1 coordinate 7,001, forward strand.
GCTTTGGACTCCCCACTGCCAAACCTCCTTTGATGAGCTTAAGAAGCTCTTCCTCTCCAGACCCATCCTTCGCCTCCCAGATCTCTCCAAACCTTTTGCTGTGGCAACCGATGCATCACGAGATGCCACTGGAGCCATCCTCCTCCAAACAGACTTGAACGGAGACTGGCACCCCTGTTCCTACCTCTCCCAGTCGTTCTCCCCCGCAGAACGAAACTACGATATCTTCGACAGAGAACTCTTGGCCATTATACGCGCTCTCAAAGCCTGGCGCCACTACCTCCGGGGCTCACAACATCCAGTCCAAGTCTTCACTGACCACAAGAACCTGACGTACTTTCGTCAGCCTCAGAATCTCAACCGTCGCCAGGCGCGCTGGCTCCTCGATCTCACAGACTTTGATCTCAAGATGACCCACATTCCCGGCTCTCTGCTCTCTGGCCCAGATGCTCTCTCCCGTCGTCCTGACCGACTCTCATCCGAGTCTGACAACCAAGCCGTCACCCTACTCCTGGAAACCCTCTTTGTCCACATTGTGGATGCTGTCCTCGCAACGGCCATCCAACAACACTCCGCTAATGATGAACTCGTTATCCGTCTTCGCGCAGATCTTGAAGGACCCATCTCTACCCCCAATCTTCGTAATCGCCTCTCCGATTGGCAATTCAAGGAAAACCTCCTTTGCTATCGTGACCGTGTTTACGTTCCCGAACCCGAGTGCCTCTCAATCATCCAACGCGCCCATGATCACCCCTCCACCGGCCATCCTGGATATCTAAAAACCCGTCAACTCATTGCTCATGACTTTTGGTGGCCCGGCCTTGCTACTCAAGTCTGCCGTTATGTTGAGGGTTGTGCCACGTGCCAACAAAACAAAGCAAATACTCATCCTACTGTCCCCCCGCTCTCCCCGATCAAATCCCTCGCCTCACGTCCATTCCAGCAGGTTTCCTGCGACCTTATCACGGACCTTCCTTTATCCAATGGTTTTGACAGCCTGTTGGTCATGGTCGACCACGGGCTTACTAAGGGGGTAATTCTCTGCCCTACTAAGAAACAAATCACGGCCGAGGGAGTAGCCACTCTCTTCTTTCACAAAGTTTACCGCCGCTGGGGTCTCTACGACAAAATCATCTCGGACCGCGGCCCACAATTTGCATCCACCTTCGCTCGGGAACTTAGGAAGCTCCTGAAATACGACCTTTCACTGTCCACTGTGTATCACCCCCAATCTGATGGGGAAACCGAACACATCAACCAAGAGGTTGAAATGTACCTCCGGATCTTTTGTGGAAACAATCCCACTGCATGGGCTGACCATATCACCCACGCGGAGTTCGCGCATAATCACCGCCCCCACTCTGTCACCGGCAAATCGCCGTTTTACCTCATGTACAGCTTCGAACCTCGTGCCCTCCCCACGGTCCTCGCAGAAACACCGCTCCCAGCCTTAGAAGAACGCCTTAAGGCCCTATCCGCAGCAAGGAACGAGGCACTCACTGCCGATGAACTCGCACGCCAAGTGATGGCATCCTGCACACGCCGTTTCTTCACCCCATTTACAAAAGGAGACAAGGTGTGGTTAGAGGCAAAGAACCTCAATCGCCGCATTGCAAACCCTAAGTTCGCACCCAGAAGGGAAGGACCCTTCGTTATCACAGACGTCCTATCCCCCCTGATGTACAGACTCCGACTCCCAATGACATGGAAGATCCACCCCATATTCCACGCTTCTCTCTTATCACCCTATCGCGAAAACAGCGTACACGGCCCGAACTTCCCAGCTCCACCCCCGGAGCTAATAGAAGGTGAAGAGGAATACGAAATCGAGAAAGTCCTACGCCACAGAGGGACACCACATTCCCGTATGTTCCTGATCCGATGGAAGGGATATACCGCGGAAGAAGACTCTTGGGTTCCAGAATGGAATCTGAAAAACGCGAAGTCCGCCCTGCAGGAGTATAAGAACCTCCACCCGAAGGCTTTCCCCCCTTCAAAGCAATAGCTTCCCTCCCTCACAACGCCTTCCATCATCTTCGCCCCTTCCCCTCTATGTTTTTTCCTTACCATGCCCCATGTCTCATCCGTATCCCCCTCGTCGCCTTCATCTTTGTCCATTTCAGTACCTCCTACAGAGGACCATCTTACTTCGCTGCCGCGCACCCCTTCTCCGCCGTTGGCCGACACTCCTCATCATGAGGATGTTGTGGTACTGGCAACAAACGATCTTCCTCCTAGCCCAGGCTCTCCGTATACTGTCCCCGTCCTCAACCCGCCCGCCAACGCCCCGACCCCAGTGATTTTGGTCGACATTCCCTTACATGCCCACACCCTCCGGTCCTCGGACCCCACCGACGACGAGCGCAATGCGCTCCATGAATACCTCACCGACCCCCACATGTTTACGGGGATCTCCGCCTTCACAGACCCATCCTCCATCTTTTTCCTCCTCTACATGGTTTATCTTCAGTTGGAACATCTCCCTCACCTCTTCCAGGCCCTCATTGGCAATGAACAACATAACATCGCCCTCGCAGGAGATTCCATCCGTAGCATCCATTCCAGGGTCATCGGACACATGCATGACCTGGCTCATCAGTTGGGGTTTCTAGAATTCGTCCAAGATGTAGACCGGTACCTTCGAGAGACCGCCGCAGTCTCCGTCCCTACCAATATTAACATCTCTGGCTTCGCACTCCGCTCCCCCTCCCCAACAACCTCCGAGATCATACGCGACTCGGTTCCCGCAGCCAATGGCATACCCAGCGCCTCATCCTCTCCCCTTGACCCCATGGAAGCCCTAGCCATTGATGCCCTCCAAGCATGCTTCGACCGCATCCAAGAAGCAACGGTCCAACGACGCATCTTACAGGGAGACTTACCTTGTCCCAGTGACCATCATCGCTACCGAGATTCCTGCTTCATCTGTCACAGGCTCGGGCATATTCGGATCCACTGCCCTCACTACACGTGTCCCTTCTGTCGCCGACGTTCCCCCGGTCACACCCAAGCCGCCTGCCCCTTCCGCAATCGTCGCTCTCCACCCGGTTCCTCCTCCTCCTCAGCCTCCTCCCACAGCTCTCATCAGTCCCGGGGTTCCTTTCGGTCCCGCACCTCCAATACTTCCCGCCGCTCTCAGCGCTCTAGCCACGCACTTCCAGTACCTCCACCTAGATCCCCACCAACACTAGCTGAAGATGATGACTTCCACTTCGACTCGGTCGGAGAAAGTAACATGTGCGGATCGCCCATAGGATCCTGTCAAGGTTTGTAAAAGAAGTGGTCTCACTAGGGTTTCGACCCTACTAAGGGGGTAATGTTACGATCAACCCCTTTTCTTCCTCTTTTCGCTCTCTTTTACCTTGTATTACTTAAATGCACACAGCCCTTTCCCCTTAGTCAGCATCCACGGCTGTGCGCTTTCTTATCTCTTCTCTGTGACTCACACATTCTATGACATTCCATGTAGTTCTATCATACACCGCTTTCTGACTCATTTCGCGCGGTGCATGACTCGTTTCCCTTATCCCCAGTTACCACATTTGGGCTCTTCTCTTATCGAGCTGTAGCACTGCCTGGTCCGTGCGCAGGACTCTCTACATATAAATAGGGCATAGCACAAGCGATGTATCTCCAGCTTGAGCCTACTCGAGATAGCAATCTATTGCGTCTTTGACCCTCTCGCTCCCCTCCGCTCTCCCTTTGAATCACTTGACCTCGCAGCGTCTTCGCTCGAGGATACTCTGACCTCGTCTTCGACATCGCTACATACTCGCCAAGGCGGAGTAGTGACTAGTCTCTGTGCATCGTGCTCAGGACCTATGCCCCTCGGGTTGCGCATCGAGTATACGACTGACGCTACCCGCGCCTGTCATAACATGCACAGGACTCTCTACATATAAATAGGGCGTAGCACGAGCGATGTAACCTTAGCTTGAGCCTACTTGAGATAGCAATCTATTGCGTCTTTGACCCTCTCGCTCCCCTTTGCTCTCCCCTTGTTCCACTTGGCCTCACAGTGTCTTCGCTCGAGGATACTCTGTCTTCGTCTTCGATGTCACTACATACTCGCCAAGGCAGAGTAGTGACTAGTCTCTGTGCATCGCGCATAGGACCTATGCCCCTCGTCTTCATCTCACAGCTTTAGGTTGTGCATCGAGTCTATGGCTGACGCTACCCGCGCCTGTCGTAACATTACCTTACTGCTGATGTGGAGCACATTACCAATGTGATCATATGGTGGCACCATCAGCAAAATCAGGAGTAACTTGACAGTGCTGGACAGTGCTGAACAGTACCATAGTGCTCATAGTGAGGGTCCATCTTGATAGAGCTTTCATAGTACTCTCATAGTGTCTCATAGTGTTCCTAGTATTTCATAGTTTTCATAGTGTCTCATAGTATCTCATAGTATTTAT